>JADBJO010025478.1:0-23730 GCA_016801955.1 Conus betulinus
GATGGACAGCTGCCAAATTTTGCTGGGAACTGCTCAACTATTCATGTCTGTTGTTATGGTAAACGGTACCTTTATTACAATTGTCATTTAAAAAAAAAAAAAAAAAATTCCAAACCCACACCCAGGTCAGTGCATGGTGTGCGTGTGTTGGGGTGGAGGTGCAGTGAGAGGTGGGGGGTGGGGGAGGGGCAGGGACTGGGTGCCAAGTGGGTGGAAGGGTGCAGTGGAATGTGAGAGGGGTGAGGGTACAGACATAGGGAAATGCACTGTCAGTACCACACACACACACACACACACACACACACACATACACACATCTTTGCCACCACCACTACCACCAGAACTACCACCGCAGCACACACACACACACACACACACACACACACACACACACACACACACACACACACACACACAGTGACACACACACACATACAGTGCACCACCACACTACCACTACCACACAGCACACACACACACACACACACACACACACACACACACACACACACACACACACACACACACACACACACAATCTGAATGAAGACGTCTTTGCAGCTTTTTGATCATCTTCTCAACAGAAAATCATACATAAATTGACAGTCTCAGAAAGATGCGAAATATTGTTGTGAAACTATACGTAAAATGACATGTTAATGATTCAGCGCCGTGTCTTGCACCAACTTTGACAAGATAAGTTATTGTTTGTTCATTTTCGTTGTCCTGAGTGTTGTTTATTGTACCTGAAAAAGACCTAAGAGATTGAAAAGTGTCATGTTTTGTCTTGTGATTTGCTGGTTCACATTTGGCAGATCTATTATGTAAACGTTTTAAGATATGTTATACAGAATACTGCCTCCCCTTCCACCCATACACCTCACACCATTTGATCCTGTCCCCACACATTACTGCTGTTTCTGCTAAAGTCCAGAAGATGCCAGAGTTTCTCAAGAAAGTGAGGGGTGAAGTTGAGAGTGTGTGTGTGTGTGTGTGTGTGTGTGTGTGTGTGTGTGTGTGTGTGTGGGGGCAGGGGGGGGGGGGGGGGGGGAGAGGGAATAAGAAAGGATGGGGAAGAAGGAACACACACACACACACACACACACACACACACACACACACACACACACACACACACACACACACATATATGTACACACTCTCTCCCACAATGCAGTGATAGACTTGCTGTGTTTAATGTACATGATGGATGAATATTAGCTCCTAAAATACCAAACTGTCTAAGAAAAAGAAAAGCCAAGAAAGAATCACAGATTATTTTTAATAGGACAAAACATGACTTGAAAAAAAAGAGTAAGTAAGTAAGAGTGGTGGTGAAAAGGGAAACAAAGCATTAAAGGAATTAAAAAAAAAAAAAAAAAAAAAATAAAAAAGCAACAAATACACACACACACACACACACACACACACACACACACACACACACACACACACACACACCAAGAATTCTAACAAGGTCCCATCACTCCTTCTAGCTCCATTATTTAGGGAGTTCTGTTCAAAACTGACAACAGGGAGGGCCTAAGGGTAGTTTGAAAACGAAATTTGAAAGATTTCAGAATGTATGTAGCACACACACCTTCCGCTGACCCAATTGAAGAAGTGATGCCCACATGAAAAACTTCAGTCAGTGACCCAACTTAACGTGAATAGTTTACATGGTACCCACACTCTTAGGTTGGTCTGTGAATCTTTGGAAAGCACCAGGTATTAGCTCTGTGATAGCCTGTGACAGCCCATGTGTAGTTTGTACCTGCATTGAAATGACAGTGACTGCTGAAGCACTTGCCAACAACCTTTCATTGAAATGACAGTGACTGCTGAAGCACACTTGCCAACAACCTTTCATTGAAATGACAATGACTGCTGAAGCACTTGTCAACAACCTTTCATTGAAATGACAATGACTGCTGAAGCACTTACCAACAATCTTTCACTGAAATTTTTTAAAATATAGTATAGTCATGGTGAGTACAGAGTAGGAAGAGTGTATTCAATGTGCTGTAATTTTTTTTTTTTTTTTTTTTTTTTTTTTTCTCAATTTTGATTTGAAGTACCTCCTTTAGAAAAGTCTTTTTTTCATGGTGAATAGTCAGTTTGAAACACTGCTAATTGTTAGGATCACCCCCAAGAGAAAGAAAAAAAAATGGGAAAAAGAGTGTCTCCATATGTACATGGCGGTTACCTGCTCAGACTGATACTACAAGCAGTTTGTGCAGAGTTCATGGGAGTACAGTGAAGCCACTGCACTGATAGTTAGTTGTCTCCCTTCTGGCAATCAGACACAACTCCAAACTTTTTCTTAAAAATCAGTATTCCTGTGGGATAGACAACTGCCAAATTCTGCTGGGAACTACTCTCATATTTGTTCATTTCTCTTGTTATGATAAAGAGTACCTTTATTTCAGGGGTGATTTTTTCTTTTTCTTTTTTTTTTTTTTTTCTTTTTTTTTTTTTTTCCAAACTCACCTCCTGTAAGACATGAGTGTGTTGTGACAGGAGTCCTGTATCAATGTTAATGTGAAAATCATTCTTTGCTGTGTGCAGCTTAAGTCAGTGCATAGGTGTGCCTCTGTTGAAGATCATTCTTTGCTGTGTGCAGCTTAAGTCAGTGCATAGGTGTGCCTCTGTTGAAGATCATTCTTTGCTGTGTGCAGCTTAAGTCAGTGCATAGGTGTGCCTCTGTTGAAGATCATTCATTCTTTGCTGTGTGCAGCTTAAGTCAGTGCATAGGTGTGCCTCTGTTGAAGATCATTCTTTGCTGTGTGCAGCTTAAGTCAGTGCATAGGTGTGCCTCTGTTGAAGATCATTCTTTGCTTGCTGTGCAGCTTAAGTCAGTGCATAGGTGTGCCTCTGTTGAAGATCATTCTTTGCTGTGTGCAGCTTAAGTCAGTGCATAGGTGTGCCTCTGTTGAAGATCATTCTTTGCTGTGTGCAGCTTAGGTCAGTGCATAGGTGTGCCTCTGTTGAAGATCATTCTTTGCTGTGTGCAGCTTAGGTCAGTGCATAGGTGTGCCTCTGTTGAAGATCATTCTTTGCTGTGTGCAGCTTAGGTCAGTGCATAGGTGTGCCTCTGTTGAAGATCATTCTTTGCTGTTGCAGCTTAAGTCAGTGCATATGTGTGCCACTGTTGAAGATCAATTTGCATTTCAAAACAGTCAAAAAGAGTGCAGGAGTTGTTTATAGGAGAGAAAAAGAAAAAAAAAAAAGGTGGTGTGTGTGTGTGTGTGTGTGGGGGGGGGGGGGGGGGGGGGGGGGGGGGGGGGGGGGGGGGGGGGTGGAGGGTGCAGTAGGAGGGGGGAGGGAGGAGAGGGACTGGGGTGAGAAGTGGGAGGAAGGGTGCAGTGCAGTTGGATGTGAGAGGACAGGGGTGGGGGTTGGGGAGAGATGTGGAAATGCACCATCAGTACCACACATATACTCAAGCACATGCACACACAAACACACACATATACACACACACACACACACACACACACACACACACACACACACACACACACACACACACACACACACATGCACACACTTATATGTTTCAGAGATTTATATGATGAGTTATGTATTTGCATGCAAGAAATTGTGTGCTTTAAAAAATGTTTTTGAGCTTGTGGTTATATGTTCAATTAGTTTCTTTTCTTGTTTATGAGGGCAGGATGTAAAAAAAGCAGGAAAGCTTACTCTTTAACCCTCAATAAAGATAATTTTGACTTGACTTGACTTCACACACACACACACTCACACACTCACACACACACACACACACACACACACACACACACACACACACACACACACACACACACACGTGTGCATACCTCTCTCCACAATGCAACAGGCCTAGTGTTTTTATATATATGTGATGGAGAAATCTCTGCAGATAAAATACCAAACTGTCTAAGAACAGGAAAAGCGGGGAAAAAAAATAACATATTTGTAATAGAACAAACCATGATTTAAAGGGAATAAAGAGGAAATAAGAGTAATGTGAACAGAGAAACAAAGCACCAGAATGTAAAACAAAACAAAACAAACAAACAAACAAGAAAGCAGTAAGAAGTTCCCATCACTCCGTCTAGCCTCATTATTTGGGGGTTTCTGTTCAAAACTGATGACAGGGAGGGCTTATATTAATACTAGATTTAAATGAAATTTGAAAACTGTCAGAACTCATCTACACAATTTTCCTTTGACCCTATTGAAGAAAAAAAAAATGCCCCCCCCCCCCCCCCCCCAAAAAAAAAAAAAAAAAAAAAAAAAAAAAAACCAACTTTACAAACTAAAATGAACAGCTTACATGGCCTTCCCTCACATTTAGGCTGAGTCTGTGAGTCCTTTGCTATTAAGTCTGTGACAGCATTAACAGCCCATTTGAAAACACCTGCTATTAACTCTGTGATAGCATTAACAGCCCATTTGAAAGCACCTGCTATTAACTCTGTGACAGCATTAACAGCCCATTTGAAAGCACCTGCTATTAACTCTGTGACAGCATTAACAGCCCATCTGCAAGTTTGGCAACATTGACATGACGCTGGCTGCTGTAGCACTTGCCAGCAGCTTTTTGCTGACATTGCTTTCAACTTTAATGTGAAGTATCCCCCTGAAAACTCACTTTTTTGTGATGACAAGTCAGTTTCAAACTTTGGAAATCCTTAGGATCACCCCCAAGTGAATAAAAAAGGTGTGACAAAAGAGTCTGTCCATCTGTATGTATGCATACTGAATACAAAAAGTCTGTCCCTGTATGCTCCTACTGATATTACAAGCAGTTTGCACAAAGAGTGTCCATCTGTATGGACCTGCTATAGTGAGTTTGCACAAGGTGAATGGGCAGTGCACTGATAGTTGTCTCCCTTCAGGCAGTCCAGGGCACAAATTAGTTGTAAATTTTTTTTTTTTTTTTTTTTTTTGGGATGGACGGCTGCCCAAATTTTGCTGGGAACTACCCTCATATATGTTCATTTTCTTTCTGTAATAGAAAAAATCCTTATTTCAGGTGTGTGATTTTTTGGGGGTTCATTTTCTTATTGTAATATAGAAAATATCTTATTTCAGGTGTGATTTTTTTGGGTTCATTTTCTTATTGTAATAGAAAATATCCTTATTTCAGGTGTGATTTTTTTTTGTTTAGTTTTTTTTTTTTTTTTTTTTTTTTTTTCTTCTTCTCCAAACACGCCAACTTTAAGATGCGATTTTTGTGACAGGAGGCAAAAAGATCATCATTGTTTTCTCACATGGACATTTTATGACAAGAGTATTGTTATCAGTGAGGTAAAAATTTGATTCTGTTGCAATGTTAACATGAAAATTATTCTTTGCTGAGGAGAGCCTAAGTGAGTGCATGTGTGTCTGTAAGTTCAACAGCAATCTGCATTTCAAAACAAAGAGTGCAGGATTTGTTGATAGGAGAGAAAAAGATTTTAAAAAAAAAAAAGTGGGGGGAGGGGGACAGTGGTGTGGAGAGTGGGATGGGAGATAAGATACGATAATGTTGCTTATAGCCCAGCTGACTGAGTGGGATGGGAGGGGGACAGGGGAAAGAGGGACTGGATGAGAAGTGGGGGGAAGGGTGCAAAGGGGGTGTGTGTGTGTGTGTGTGTGTGGGGGGGGGGGGGGGGGGATGGGGAAATGCACACTCAGCACCACACACACACACACACACACACACACACACACACACACACACACACACACACACTATATTAACATATCCTGATCTGAAGACTTCTTTGCAACTTGTTGGTCATCTGCACACTAGAAAAATATACATAAAATGACAGTTTAAGAGAAATACTACAAATTAGTCTGAAATCATAGATACATCAACTTGTGGAACAGAACACCCCATCCTCTTTCTACCCATACACCCCATACTGTTCCACCCTACCCCACAACTAACTGTTGTTTCTACCACTCACCTCTGCTGGGCTGCTGAAGTGTCCACAAGTTATGACAGTTTCTCAAGACAGCGAGAGGGGAGGGGAAAGAGTTTGTGTGTTGTATGTGGGAGGTGTGAAGGGGAGGAGGGAACACCAGTGTGTGTGTGTGTGTGTGTGTGTGTGTGTGTGTGTGTGTGTGTGTGTGTGTGTGTGCAAGAGGGGGGGTGGAGGGCAAGGGAATAAGAAGGGATGGGGAAGAGGGGATACACATGCACACACTCTCTCCACAATGCATAGGCATATTGTCTTGAATCTTCATTCTGGATAAATATCAGCTCCTAAAATACAAATCTCAAAGAACAAAAGCCTAGAAAGGATCACATACTTAAAAAAAAAAAAAAATGTTTTTAAAAAAAAAAAAGTTGAGTAGGTAAAAACACACACACACACACACACACACACACACACACACACACACACACACACACACACACACAACCAACCAACCAACCAACCAACCCAACCTTCAACAGTGTCCCATCACTCTGTCCAGCCTCCTTAGTTCTATTATTGAAACTGATGGCAGGGAGGGTCTCATGCCAGTTTTAAATGAAGTTTGAAAAATGCCAAAAATTCATGTTAAGGCCACATGTGTGGGCAGAATTTGGATTTTGCACAAAAGACATAATACATACATCATCCATGTAAACATTTTGAGGCTTAGCATAAATTAGAGCCAGCATTTCATAGTAAACTGATAATTGATCAGAAAAACCAACCCCCTACCAATCCTTTCACCTAGTTTGGGGATTTCCACCCATGACATCATTCACAATCTTCAAATACATGACCTTTCCCTTGTCTGACTTCACATCTCAGGCCTTTGCACTCATCTGTGACCCTATCTGTGGGCCACTCTGGTGGTATTCCCCAAAATAGTCCCATTCCTTTGATTTCATTCTGTCAGCTTGGAACCACCGGGCTTGTCCCTTGATGGCTGTAGGAAAGAAAATGAGTAAAAATCAGCTTTCAGACACAATCAAAAACTCTCAAAACAATCTAATTGGGCCTTTCTATTAATACCTGACTCCTTAAGCAGGCCTTGGCACATCGATTTTTGGTGTGCAGCCAGCATTCATTGTGCTGTGCATGGACAACAGTGCTGAGGTAGGCAAAGCAGAGACTGATATTGTCACAAAGCAGTCTGTGTGCATGAACCCCCCCCCCCCCCCCCCCCCCCCCCCCCCCCCCCCAGCAAATCAAACATTATTAGTTACAAACCTTCCTTAACAAAAGCAGCACAGGAAGACAATACACACAGGTACCCCCCCCCCCCCCCCCCCCCCCCCCCCCACTGCTCGCTCCTTCCCTCCCCACCTTCCTTACCCCCCCCCCCCCCCCCCCCCCCCCCCCCCCCCCCCCCCCCTTTTTTTTGTTTTCCATTTTTTTTTTTTTCTTCCTTACATTTTTGTTACCTTTTTATTTATTCTAAAATAAGGATTGTGAATGGACAGAGTGATGTCTCTCTCTCTCTCTCTCTCTCTCTCTCTCTCTCTCTCTCTCATCACACACACACACACACACACACACACACACACACACACACACACACACACACACACACACACACACATATATACATAGATGCGTGTGCACACACACAACACACACACATGCATGCACACACACACACACACACACACACACACACACACACACACACACACACACACACACGGACCCCCCCCCCCCACACACACACACACACACACACACACACACACACATATGGACCCCCCCCCACCCACCCACCCACACACACACACACACATACAGTGATAAATATAGTCTACACATACACAGAGTCTACAAAGCCTGGAAACGTAACATTTTACTGCTGAAGACTGGTTAACACTGCATGAAGGTTCTGAGATAGGAAGTTTGTCTCATGCTTCTGCAGTTGGTCCCATTACTGTAAACTGCCAGGGGACATGTTTTCGGGAATGACTAAAGACAATTTGAAGCTGTGAGTTGATTGTGTGTTTATATGTAGCCCAACAAGATTGGAAAAGGCCATTGCCATTTTGGTAGCCAGATGACCATGTTGCTAACTTGCACTTTTTTAACTCCTGTGTTGAAATGTCACTGCAGTGCTGCTCAGTTATCTGGCCCAGCTTCTGGTTTGCTGTGTGGGCATCGCCTGTGCCAGGTGATGGGCTTCTGTCATCTTTTTTTTTTTTTTTTTTTCTGTAGGGAGAGACATGGCACAGCATGTGGGAAAGTAATCTTTGTTGTTCTCATTATTGCTGCTGTTGTTAATGATTATTTTTCAATGACATTAATTACAAATGTATGGTTAGATCCAGGTGATAAACTGATTGTTTCATGTTGATATGCCAAATGGACCTTGATGTCAGGTGAACCCTGTATTGATTGTAACAGTGTTATTCAAAACACTTCAGCCCCATAGAAATAGCAGAGACTGGTCTTATAATGTCTTATACAACAGAGTAGACACATGTATGCAGTTGGTCTGGTTTGATTATTTCAGTTGTTAACAAATGGTGAAAGCAAATGTCTTTAAACATCAAAATGTAGATTGTGATCGGTCAACACAATAACAGTGTTTGTTTGTTTTTTTTAAACTACCAGTGTATCTAAGTAAACTGTGCCTGTTTGTTTTCTATCAGGTTTGAAGAATGATTTGTTTATCAAGACAAGACATGACTAATTTGTCTGTAAATAGTACATAAATTTTTTTTCAGAATATGTACATAGAGCTTCAGAGTGTTGTGCACCAGCAACATTGTTGTGTGAAATGTGTACATGACGCCTCACATAAAAGTTTGTGTGCCATGATGTTGTGCGCCTTTCACCATAATGCGGATGTAAGAAGCGGTCCATATTTAGGTAACACCAACTTCAGGAGGATCAGAAGCTAAAAATCATGCCTGTTTACACAGCCACAGTTCATTCTGAGACAGGAATGATCAGCTTTTGAGTGATTTGGAATCAAAGCAAGTGACCAGATCAGGATTCCAGGAAGAAAAGAGTACAGTCCCTGTGTCATTCAAGGTCTGATACAAGCTGCAGTCACTGAACATGAAGAAAAAATATTTTTCCGAAAATCAAACTGTGCAGTGTGCAGATGTGATCAGACAACAGATCTTCATTCATGGTGCAGTTCAGAAAGACTTACATGCCCCCCCCCCCCCCCCCCCCCCACTTCCCCCCACCTCCACTACTCACTGCTTTTCCACCCACCTACTACTACCTTTCCTTTTACCTTTTTTTTCTAACCCCCCCCCCCCCCCCCCCCCCCCCCCCCCCCCCCCCCCCCCCCCATTTTTATCTTTATGTTTTACTCTGGTATCACTATTGTGAATGAACAGTTCTCTCAAGTGATGTCCACTCTCTCTCTCTCTCTCTCTCTCTCTCTCTCTCTCTCTCTCTCTCACACACACACACACACACACACACACACACTCATACACACACATACAGCACTTGCTAATGTTAGTATGTATACGCAAACATAGTGTTCACCAAGTGAAAGTACGGTTTAAAGCAAATTCATGATGCTTACAGCTAACAACTGGTTTAAAACTGCATGAAAGCTCTGAGATGTTAGCTTCAAGTTTGTCTCATGCTCTTGTGTTTTGTGCCCTCATTTTAAAGCTGCCATCTGATGTGTCCAGTGATGATCAACAAAAAATCTGAAGCTCTGTGCATGATCAGAATACAAGTAAACTGCCAGCGTTATGTGAAGAAAGGAAGTCTGTGTAAAAGATATAATCAGAAACCTCACAATTTTGCCCCACATCCCTGCCATCTCTAATCCACAGTGACAGTCTTCTGACTATCCCTTTCAGTGACATACATCCCCCCACCCTCAACACCCTTCTCCCCCCCCCCCCCCCCCCCCCAACACAACGTAAGTAAGACTTCACACAACACACGCACACACACACACACACACACACACACACACACACACACACACGTCAGAGAATGGGAATGATGACTTCTTGATTTAGCTTTTATTTTCCAAATTTTGAACAAAATGCCCCCAGCCCTCCCCCCGCATGTCTGTCTTTCAGGGGAAGCATGACTTTAGTGTTGCAGGTAGCTCTCACTGTGCTTTAACAAGTGTTAAGGCCTCTGTGAGGACACAGACTATGCAGGGGTGGGTTGATAAACCAGGAAAATGCATTAGCACTCAAGAAACAGAATTTTATTGCAGTTTGAGACCTCTGTGACTGTGAGGGTACAAACTATGATGGGGTGGATCAATAAACCAGGAAAATGCATTCACACTCAAGAGAGAATTTTATATTGCTATTTTACATACTCATAAAAAGCTGTACCAACTTAAAAAAAAAAAAAAATCAAGAATGTTTTTTAAAATTTTAAGGCTAAATGAGATAGTTTATAAATTGTCACCTTAAAAGTAAAGAGTCCAGTATATGATAATACAACACTCACTTTAATGTCAAAACCAAAGTCACTGTTGTCTTTAAGCAGCCAGAGTTCAGCTTCAGCTATAATCTGCTGCAATCAGTATGTCTTTTATAATCTGCATCCTGCATCAGGATAGATTCTGAGTACACTCTGCTGCAGTCTGTTCATAATAGTGGGCACCATACATCAGGGTATGAAATCTGGTTCAAATCAAAGGGTCAGTCCATTATTACCAGTATTCCAGACAGAGTCTGAGTCTGCAGAGTCTATTGTAATCCTGGTCATCACTTTTTAATGGCCTTCTTGATATTGAAGAGCTTTAACTTTAAGACACAGTAGTAAAGATGCAAAATCATTTTCCATACTTAAAACATAATGCAATAGATGTTGAATAACCAACTGCAGCCGGTGAAATAATCTTAAACATGCTCACTTGATTTTTTTTTTTTTTTTTTTTTTTTTTTTTTTTTTTTTTTTTTGCTGTCTTTCATCTTCCAAGCCAACTCAAACAGGCATTGCACCCACACGGCTCATTCCAGCTCCCCATCCACAGCAACAGTGTGGCTCATCCCGCCAAGCCTTAGCCCCAACACGACAATTTACAGGGAGCAGTCGATGCCTTGTCATGAGGTGACCCACAAGAGATGACCCACTGTTGCCCAGTCACTTTGGTGGTGTTCCGTGGTGCTTGTTCTGATCTGACGAACAGCCATGACACCACCCAGTAAGCCCCCCACTGACAACTGAGTTGTGGAGCCAGCTTGACTGAGCTCTCCCTCCCAAGAAAGAAAGCAATTCTGCCCAGTGACAGTATCCATGAATTTGCTAACGCCGGTGACCCCAACAGGACTTCACCAATGACTTACTTGACTTAATCCTCTTCGCTCCAACGGGAGCAATTTACGGCCTTCACTGCAGATTCCAACGTATGCTGCCTTGGGCTGCCCGTTTTGCCTCACCCCAGGACAGCTTGATGGTAATCAGCTCACTGTCCAGCGTGACCTAAGCCATGTTGTCACTGGGCGGCCTCGCTTTCTCTTTCCTTGAGGGTTCCAGTCCAGTGCCTGCTGTGTGGTGTTGTCCGGGCCTCGGCGTAGGATGTGTCCGATCCACTTCCACTTTCGGATTCTGAAGGTGTCTCTGATTGGTCTCTGATTTGTCCGGTGCCATAGCTCCTCATTGGCAATTCTGTCAGGCCACCTGATGATGCGGAGGATCCGCCGCAGGCATGTGTTGATGAAGACCTGCAACTTGTTCTCCAGCCCTTTGGTGAGTCACCAGGTCTCCGAGACATACAGCAGCACAGGTCTCACGTTGGTGTGAACAGTCTCAGTTTTTGGTGTGAAGATGGACGTATGCGCTCCTCCAGATGGGCTTGAGGGTGGTGAAAGCAAATCTTGCCTTGGTTATTCTGGCCCTGATGTCATCATAGTACATCCTGTCTTGTTGACGATGCTTCCTAGGTAGGTACATTTCCCAGCATCTTCTGTCTGTTGTTCCCCTAGGCGAATTGCTTCAGCCTGGCTTGTGTTGGCTCTCATGGTCTTTGTCTTCTTGGCGTTGATCTCCAAGCCCGTGTTACTGGCTGTGCTGCGGAGGCTCTCGGTCTTCTTGTGCATGTGGTGGAGGATGACTTCACCATGGGTGGAGAGGCAATCAACACTGAGGTCTGCGACTGTAAGAGAAGGGCATGAAGGGCTGCAGACTATGAGGCTTTCTCTTTAAAGAGGGTTTCACAGTGGGGCCAGTGTAGGCATAAACTGCAACATTACAAAAACCAAACAGAAAAAAACGGAATTACTGAGCCGCCAAACAAAGGAACAAATTCTCCACAGGCACAATGCATCTTGACTTATTGGGTCTTCTTTAGGCTGTACAAACAGTATTCAAAATGATCAAAGCAAAAGATGAACAATCACTTATTTTACTCTTTGATCTGATCTGGGTGAAAATGTGGCGCGGTTGAAAAACTACTGAATGAAGCTGTAGAGAGGGGGGGGGGGGGGGGGGGGGGGGGGGGGGTAAGCTTTAACAATAGTTATTGCAGTGAAGTGATAATAATGAAAATAATGCTGATATGATATAGTGATATAAACAAATTTGTTGATAGTAATAGTAATTTCATTAATGGTAATAGAAGAAGAAGAGGAAGAGCAAGAAGAATGCCTACAATACTAGTTATGAGTCGTATTAATAAGCAGAAGAGCAAGACTATAGAAAATAGGATAGATAGTAAGATGAAACCTAAGAAATCAGTTGATAGTTAAACTAACTCTGCTGCTACTGATGACAATTACGGTGATAGAAAAACCATAATTATATAATGTAGAGAATTTGAAAAGTGAAAAAATGTTGTAATAATAGAAGCAATGATAATGCTAATAATAATAATGATGATGATGATGATGATGATGATGATGATACTACTACTAATTATAATGATAATAATAATAATTGTAATATAAAAATGAGAATAATAAATGATAATGATGATGATAGTACTTCTGCTACTACTACAATTACTACTACAAGTAGCACACACAGTGTTGGAGCAATAACAGGAGAATGTATGTTTGATTTTGAATGCGTCTTTGGGGCCATGCATGATGGCGTCTGGCTTTGGGTTTTGAGCAGAGGAAAGTACCAGGTGATTTTCGTGTGTGTGTGTGTGTGTGTGTGTGTGTGTGTTTTCACTTTGTTATGCACAAGTAGGTCTTTGAGGTTATTACTGTCTTAGAGAGTAATCATGGGTTTGGTCTCAAAGGCAGGTTTATGATCTACAATGTGCCAGTTGATTTGAACATGTTGCTTGAAAATATATTATTTGTAAGAATCTACATTTAGTGCCTTTAAATTTTGAATTGTATAGAAATTTGCTGAATCTCATGCACAGAAAATATTTGTCATTGCTGAAACAGTAACTGCAGATTTGATTTCAAGGATGTAGTTATTGATGTAGACATTCTGTTTCATTTTTTAGGCATGGGGGGGGGGGGGGGGGGGGGGGGGGGGGGGGGGGGGGAGTTAGGCACCAGGAACAAATCCTTTGTTTAAAATGTACATTATCTGGGGCATCATTTTTTCATATTAAAAATTTTTTAAATCTGGGTTATATATATTTAACTCTTAAGCAGTTCTCTTAGAAATGTGTAGTGTTATAGATGGTGTTGTTTAGTGAATTTCCTTTGAAGAAATGACTGATTCAGTTAATGTGAACTTTGGAGGGGCCCATTTTTGATGTATGAACAATGGAGAACAGCAACAATGTTGGGCCTGAATAGCTCAGTTGGTAGAGCGGCAGACTTGTGATCCTTGTGATCCTGGGGATGTGGGTTCAAATCACGGCTGGGGCATTTCTGTACAGGGGATTTATCTCTCGGAGTTAACATTGGTTCTGACTCTGTTTCCCAAAAAGTCCTTCAAATAAGACTATAAAGTGAGGTTCTGTGTAGGAATACATGTATAACATCATGCACACGGGTCAAATTGACAGTAGTGCCATCTGTTCAAGGGCTTTCATTTTTTTTTTTTTTTGTAAGCGCAAATCATACTTCAGCTAATGTATGTTTCCCTTCTGATTGGTGGGATTTATCTGTTGATAACATTGGTGACGACTGCCCTGTACTTTCTTCTGTGTGAGCAGTGTCTCTCAGAATCCCTTTATAGGTCATTAGATTTAACATCTGTTAACATGATGTCCATTCTGGCCTAGTTTTTCCTTCCCACGGGTAACCATCTAGCTTTCTATCTTCAAATTACTCTTTTCATTTTCATTTTCCCAGTTTGATCCAAGTTTATCAGTGATTTCATATAGCCATTCAATCATTAGTGTTAAATGAATAATTATTCTCCGGAAAACATTTTTCTCCCCAGATCTGTCCTCTGTTTTCTGTCTGTAGTTTCTGCAGTCCTGTATGAAAGCATCAGTGATTGCATTTCAGTTAGCTTGGTCGTCGTCCTCTTGTCCCTGAACACTATGAGAGTCACTCTAGGGCACCACACTGAAAGACAGATCACCAGGTATTCCTAGTTCCATACTAAGGTTTGGTTCACTGCCAATGCATTTCCTGTCCATTGTAAAATGATGCCAGTCCATTGTTCTCAGTCACCCCCACCGTCTCCCTCCTTCAACAGTTCCGTGGAGGATTTTTTGAGCAAGGCCACAGAATCTGATGACATGGCCACACTGACATGCTTCTTTTCCTGAGTGATGGCAGTAGTTCATTATGCGGTCCCATGTGCTGTTGAATGTTTTGATGCAGTTGTTCTTCAGTGATATGCTGAGAATATCTGACATTTAGTATCTATGTGATAAGACATTTCCATCTTCTTAGCTGCAAGAGTCTGTGTGGCATGCTCACAAGAACATAGAATTGACCAGTGTAGGCAACAGCCTGATCCTCGGTTTCATGGATAATTTTCAGAGTTGTTTCATACTGGATTTAGTCTGGACTGCACTGTATTTTCTATGCTGCGCATCCAGTGTGGATTCCTCATTGCTACAGGTGGATCACAGACAAATGAAGTGTTGAACAGTTTCTACCTTCTGTCCATGGGCAGTTATCTCAGAACTGATGGTGATGTGTCTGGTCATCCGTTCCACTTCTTGATGCTCAAGTCCATGCCATAACTTGTTTGTTTGTTTGTTTGTTTTGTTTTTTCAGTCTTCGAACAAGCATGGCATGTCCATGCTCGATCACAGTTTGCCAGGCCATCAATGTTATCAGAAAAGATTGAAGATGGGTGATGGTCCTTCCTGGGATGCTGACTGTGAAAAACATCATTTTCGCGTCGCGTGAGCGATGATACATCACAGAAATGTATTGAAAAGTGTGGGGGGGAGAGAAGGCAGCCCCAATGAACTCCAACAGAAGTGAGGAACTGCTGTCCAGTAACACCCTGTGTGTGTCAGCTGGGTAGGTCGCTTAGGAATACTGCTGCTGGATGGTGTTAAGTTTATGCCCCAGTAAATCTCTCATAGTAACCCATAGTGCCTGCTTCTGGACTCTGTTGATTGCCTTCTGGAGGGCTATGAAGACAATTGTTTTTATGAAGGGTGTATAGGTGAAAGCTCTCTTTGATGGTACTTTTGTTTTTGTGGAATCCAGCCTGTTCTTCAGCAGTAACAGTGCCTGCTTGTGGCTGTAATCAGTTCAGGTGGTGGTGATCACTACCGTCAGTACCAGTGTCTGCTTCTGTAAACATCCTGGTTCTTCACGACAATACAGTCTATGGCTGTGGTACTGCCCTGTCCATCATGGTGATGCTTTAGTTTTGCCGAGAGTGAAAAAGCAAGGTGTTTTTATTCCCTTGCTGTATTGGCTTTAGCAGACGGTGGAAGGTGTAATCTTGTATCTTTAACAGTCTCGTCATATTCAAAGGCTGGTTCTAACAGTGGCACAGGTGACCGTGGTTCAGTTTGCTTTAACACACAGCACTTAACTCCAAGACACACTTGTTGTCTTTAAATCTGACATCATCACATCTTAATGCATGGATTGTTTGAGCCCTCTGACCAGACAGCAGGGCTCCAACAACATAACCAGTCTAAGGGTCAGCTGCTTAAGAGTCATCTTTCCTACGTCCAGCCAACCAGCTAAGTATTGTAGTACACTATCCACGTCCCATGTATTTTGATATTTGGGAATGGAGGGTCTTTCTTCAAACAACCCTTTTTCACCAGACGACACACTAATGGGTGATGACTGCATTCTGCTTCGGTGCCTGACCTGTGCAAATAAGCTGAAATTGCACTTCGCGCTAAATTTATTGTACTGTGACTAGCCCCAGACGCATACATATCCGCAAGAAAATGTATTACATGGACATAAATTGGTGTTTATATCCCTTGCTGTCTACAAAAATGTTCCACCTTTTAATGTAAGAGTCATACACTTTCTGGGTAGACTGTCTCCAAGAGCTCATAACCAAGTCAGTGGCCCCACTGCTTAGACTAGAGCTGGATTAGAGAGCACCTGGGATCCTGCAGACTAGCAGGTGAAGCCTCTTCTGCTGGATCAGGCGATGGACTGCTTCTGGGTGGCTGGGGAGATGCAACAGGTTCTTTCTGCAGGTCAGACGCACTGGCTCTGCTGTCAACAGTCATAAGTACTGGTTACCATGGCCGAGTCGGCCAATCTGGCACTACCAGTACACCTGAACTCTGATCCCTCTGCACCTTCTGGAGAAATCAGGTGACAATGATGAAACCTGGAAGAAAAGCATGGAAATTTGTCTCTCCAAGTTGCACTGAAAGAGATGAATCTTTTCATTTGTGTATTTAGCCTTGAAGAGAACAAAGCTGTGTCAGGTGCTGCATTTAGCTGTCTAAGAGCAGCTTGCAGAAGACCACTGATCAACTTCCATTCAGTGTCCAGATTTACCTTCCTGGATTCTGCATCAGCATCAGCCACTTCTGCTATGTGGGCTGCACAAAGATATCATGTTCAGTACACCAAGACCAGATATCCAACATTAAATTGTTACAGGAATCAGAGTGAGATGTACCCATGTGGTTTAAGCGTCCAATGGCTGTGGTATTGTCCAGCATGAACATCACATGTTTCCCTTGAAGTTGCCTCTGAAAAGATTTCAAGGCAAAAAAATGCGGCTTTTAATTCCAGGTCATTTATATGAAATGTCCTTTCTGCTGGTGACCACATTCCTCCTAAGACACTCCTGCACACACGCAGCCCCAGCCATAAAGGCTTGCATCAGAATGGATCACAATGTCTGGATCTCTGCAATGGACATCATTGAAAGCATCAGAAATATTGTCAATCCACCATGTCAGCCCCTTTTCTCCAGCTTTAGATATCTCCATCACCTGGTCAAAATGTCCTTTGCTTTTCTTCAGAGCTCTACACTTATCTGTTTCCAACTGCCAGTAATGGAGCGGCCCAAATTTAACAGCGGGAAAACTGGCCACTATTAACCCAATAATTTTTGCCAAATCTCATACATTTATCTCAGCTGCCTTCAACAGGTTCTTGCAGCTTAGAAGCATTTCCTCTTTCCTTCTAGGGTTAAAGTGACCGTCATTGAGACGGAGTCAGTGATCACTCCTAAATACTGAATCACAGTAGTTGGTTGAAAAACTGACTTTGTGGGATGTACAATGAATCTGAGTTTATGCAATGTGTCCAGTATGTCCATAACATTTTCCTGGCACTGTCACTTTGAAATGCCCATAAGCAAGGAATCATCCAAGAAGGCCAGGAGATATGTCCTTTCAATCTCAAGGTAGCAAAAACTGGCTTCGTGATTTTCGTAAACAAACGTGGTGCCAGTGCCAACCCATTTTTGAGCACATTGTATTAAAAAAAAAAAAAAAATCCTTTCCATTTGAATCTCAACAGCTTTTTGTGTTCCTTGCAAGTAAGTACAGAGTAGTAGGCCTCTTTCAAGTCCATTGATGCCATGTAGCAGTTTTTGCTGACCAGAGCCAAGGCTGTGGCCAAAGTGTCCATTTTAAAATGGTGACCGGTTATTTCTTCATTTACATGTTATTTCTTCATTTACACCTTTTAGGTTTAGGGTCATTCTCTGTGATCCATCTTTTTTCTGCCAAGGGAAGATTGGTAATAACACTTCTCCATGAGTATGCTCACACTCTATTATACTTTTTTTCCCTAACCAATTTGTCAATTTCCTCATCAGTAACAGCTGTATCTGCAGCATTCATTCTGAATGAATTAAACTGGACATGACAAAGTAGCTAAGTCTTCCAGATTACAGTCAGTCTTAATTTCAGCACCTGTCACCGATTTCAGGATGTTAGGATCTGATGTCAGCTTAACTCAATTTTCTGTAAATTTAGCCAATCTTCCTGCTTCAAACTCTTCTGCTTTCAGTGTCAGCAACTGAACAATGCTATCTAACTGTGCATCAAAATCACATACCTCAGTTACTGAGACCAAAGACGTACTGTCTTTGCTGAGACTGAGAGAAGCTATTCCTGTGGTTGTTGAACCCTTTGGGAAAACTGTTGTAGCGGACCCTGTGTCTGTTGCTGCTTTGTGTACTGACAGCCCCTACGTCTGGCTGGGAAATGTTTGTTTGAGACGGCCCCTTAAAAAGGCCCTTTTCTGTTGCTGTCATTTCCGTCATAGGGGAGCGAGGAAATTAGGTTTTTTTTTTTTTTCCTTTTTCCCAGCAGACAAGGCCTTGTAGCCTGTCTTCTCCATTTCATTGATATCTTTAAGGGTGGAAGTAAGATTGTCCCCAAACAAATGTACCGTACTGTCAATTGTTTCATTGCAAGCGCAGATTGATCAGTGAATGCATCGCTCGGCGATGGAATGTGGATGACTCATGCATGGCATGTCATAGCAATGCAATTGCATCTGCGCAGTTCGGCATCAGGTCTCTGCATTTTGTCGCGAAGCTTGTTCTGGTCTTCCATGCGGGCAATCGCAGTTGTGGCATTGAGAATCACCAGGTGTGCTGAGTGTGTGCGATCTTCAGATCCAATTTGCGTGGATTTGTTGAAAGTTTGGACCATACCTCCTTGTTTACCAGTGTCCAGCACAACAACTAATTTTGCACACAATTTTCCAGTTGATTGTGAGCCTCAAGTTTCTCCCTCTGGGACTTTTCACTCAACTTTCAGCTAAAATGCCCATTGACTATTGTTGCCAAACCACCACTGACCTTTAAACCTAGTATTTCTCCATGATCTTGGTTTTCAGGGTCATCTTCCACTTTTCATTCAATATTTTTTGGCAGACCGACAGTTTCAGGTCCGGGTTGGCACCACTCTCTCTGATGTTCATGAGCAGGAGTTGGGTGTTCCACAAGGGAGCATACTGTCTCCTGCCTCTTCAGCATCAAGATTAACAAAATTGTCAAGTCAGTTCAGCAGGGTTCAGACTGCTCATTGTTTGTGGATGATTTTGCTGTCTTCGCAACTGGAAGCCTGTACCCAAGTGTCCAGCGCAGGCTCCAGCATTGTGTGGATAAAATTCATCAGGGGTGGATGAAAACGGCTTCACTTTTTCTCCTACGAAGACACAGTGCATTCACTTCCATAATTTTCGTCAGTTTTTTCCAGATCCTGAAATCAAAATAGGGAAATCTCCCATTCCAGCTGTCACAGAGGCCAAATTCCTTGGAGTTATTTTTGACCAAAAACTCAACTTTTTCAGCCACATTAAACACCTCAAAACCTCTTGCCAGAAAGCTCTGAATATTCTGCAGGTCATAGCACACACTGACTGGGGCGCTGATGATAAAAACTTTGTTGCACCTCTACAGAGCCTTGACCCAGTCCATTCCAAACTGGACTATATGTTGTGCTGTGTACGGCTCTGCCAGACCATCGTATCTAAAACTCTTGGACCCTATCCACCAACAAGGGCTTCATCTCTGTCTTGGAGCATTCCGCACCACCCCTGTTTACAGCCTGTACGCAGAGGCAGGTGAACCTTCACTGTCCAACCGCAGGCTGAAACTGTCTTTGAATTACTATATCAGACTGTTCTCGGAACCGGAAAACCCTGTCTATGACTGTGTCTTTGACCCTCAGTTTCAAAGCAAAAATTTGAAAACAGCCCGAACTGTATTCCGCCGTTTTCTTCGTATACAGCCTCACGTGTGGAATGCAGGTCTAGACCTAGGAGTTGTGTCCGATTTTTCCAAGTTTCCAGATCAACCTCCGTGGACCTTTTTCACACCAGAGATTCGTTTTGATCTTGCAGCTTTTCGCAAAGAGTCCACCAGCTCTCTGGCATACAAGGCATTGTATGCTGACCTCTGTTCGAAATTCTCATCCTATCAGAAAGTTTTCACTGACGGTTCCAAGTCTGAAGATGGAGTGGCCTGTGCAGCCTATTGCCCTGGTGCTCCTTCTCAAATACTGTCAGAACATATTCCTTCAGATGCGTCTGCTTACTCTGCTGAACTTAAAGCTCTGGTTCTAGCACTGAGGATAATCTCACAATCTACGAAGAGGGACTTTCTAGTTTTGTCGGATTCACTGTCAGCTTTGGAGGCCATAGCTGGCCGCAACCTTCAGCATCCCAAACTTTTACAC
The DNA here is from genome assembly GCA_016801955.1 of Conus betulinus. Lineage (NCBI taxonomy): Eukaryota > Metazoa > Mollusca > Gastropoda > Neogastropoda > Conidae > Conus > Conus betulinus. Next base: position 20,398 of record JADBJO010025478.1, read on the forward strand.
TTTTTAAAAACTTTTTACCAAGTTGACAGCGGATGGTTACAACATTCTTCTGGCTTGGGTTGCTGGTCATGTTGGCATCGGAGGGAACGAAATGGTGGATCGTTTGGCCAAGAATGCCACAAGAGAGAAACTGTCAAACACACCTATCCCCTGCTCAGATTTGAAACCCAAAATTAACGATTATGTCAGAGACCTGGCAGGCAGGAGGATTGGAATACACAGACGGATAACAAAGTCTTTCAGATCCGTCCAAACCTAAAGGAGTTCCTCTCATCTTCGTCTGGTGGTCGTAAAGAAGAAACAGTTCTGTGCCGGCTGCACACCGGCCATTCATATTTTACCCATTCCTACCTTTTAAAGAGTGAAGATCTCCTTGGTGCATTCCGTGTCATGTGCCACTCACAATGAAACATATTCTTTTAGAGAGTGTTGGGATTTGCACGATGTGAGACACAGACATTTTACAGCAGATTCCATGAAAACCTCGTTCAGAGATGTTCCGTCTGACGCGATCTTTGAGTCCTTGAAAGAGGTTAACATTTTTCATTGGATCTGAGATTTTACAGTGGAAAGATTTTAACAAAGTTTTGGATGAGATTTTAGACGATGTCTTTTAAAGAATTGTGTGGATGAATGACCTGTGAGTTGATTTTAACGTGGTGACAGCCCTGATATGGCCCTTTGCGGTCGGCTGGGCTATAAGCAACATTCTTATTTCTCTCAACCAGTGCCTTTTCACACTGCTGCAGATCTAGCTATCCTTGATCCTCTTCTAAAACAAGAACATCGCGTTCATCATATTCAAGGTCAGAATTGTTTCCACTCATGTGTCCGGCATCGAGTTTACATTTAAGGAAGTTCTCAAAAGCATTTCAAATTCATCAAACCTCTTTTTTATTTTGCATCCAAACTTTGAGCTACATCTTAAAGCCTGTACTGTGTTTACTCCAATCTGGAATCTCTCAAGTCCCTACTTTCAATGGCAGGCCTTTCATCTTGATCATGTGAGGCCATGGTGCCAGACTCAGTACCGGTACCGGTACCGAGCTGAAAGTCGGCAATTACTGTTTTGTTGATTGAACAGCAACACAAAATCTGGCTGATAAAAAGTCACGAAAGGACTCAGCCTTGCTATCTTTAACCGATAAAGTTAAGAAAAAAAATATATAGGAATGGACTGACCTGGTGAAACAATGTTCTCTCTTTTGGCAGAAAAAGCATGTGTTTTGTCTCTGGCATGATACAAGCATCACTGGCTAGATGCACGCACATCACATCTCATGTCATTGTGAATGACCAATCACTAGACGATTCATTCATTATAGGATTGATGCCATTTGATAGGCCCACAGATCCTGATAGTTTTCACCTTTTAGAAATGATTTTGCTGGTGCCTCCCGCTTTTCTGCCCTAGCTGATTAATGTCAGAAAAGCAAAAAAAGAGCACAAATGGGTTTCAAGATTAGAAAGCGTTATATGAAAATACCTACCACACTCACATCAACTATTTGTGTCTTGAAGGACTTGCAGGTCAATGTGCGGGTTGTGATAATACTGCATGCTTTAAATGAAATCCATCTCTGCACTAGAAGTTTCTTTCTGGCTTGTACAGGTGGACTGATGTGTGTAGTGTGACTAATGTATGCATTTATGCATTATGACTGATGTGTGTAGTGTGACTGATGTGTGCATTGTGACTCAGGGTGTATGACTGGTGTGTGTGCTATGACAGTGTTGCACTCTTTGAATTGAATCCAGCTCTGTGCGGTATTATTCTGGTGTGTGCTGGTGGACTGACATGTGTATTGTGACTGTTGTGTGTATTGTCACTGATGTGTGTATTGAGACTGACGTTTGTATGGAGACTGATGTGTATAGTGTGACTGATAAGTGTGCTATGACAGTATTGCACTCGTTGAATTGAATCCAGCTGTGTGTGGTGTTTGTTTTCCTGGCATGTGGTAGTGGACTGATGTGTGTATTTTGACTGTTGTGTGTATTGTCACTGATATGTGGATTGTCACTGATGTGTGTATTGTAACTGATGTGCGTATTGTCACTGATATGTGGATTGTCACTGATGTGCGTATTGTGACTGAGTGTGTGTGTGTGTTGTAACTGATGTGTGTATTGTCAATGATGTGTGTATTGTCACTGATGTGTGTGTGTGTGTGTGTGTGTGTGTGTGTGTGTGTGTTGCGACTGATGTGTGTATGTTGTGACTGACGTGTGTATTGTCACTGATGTGTGTATTATGACTGATGTGTGTATTGTAACTGATGTGTATATTGTCACTGATGTGTGTATTGTGACTGATGTGTGTGTGTGTGTGTGTGTGTGTGTGTGTGTGTGTGTGTGTGTTGTGACTGATGTGTGCATTTTGATTGATGTGTGTATTGTGACTGATGTATGTGTGTGTTGTAACTGATGTGTATATTGTGACTAGTGTGTGTGTGTGTGTGTGTGTGTATTGTGACTGATATGTGTGTGTGTGTGTGTGTGTGTGTGTGTGTGTGTGTGTGTTCGTTCTTTTAATTTAATGTCTATCCACTTTACAGTGATCTTAGACAAAAACAAGAGACAAAAAAAAAAGTAAAAGGGGCCGGTGTGCATGTGTGTGTGTGTGTGTGTGTGTGTGTGTGTGTGTGTGTGTGTGTGTGTGTGTGTGTGTGTGTGTGTGTGTGTGTGTGTGTGTGTGTGTGTGTGTGTGTGGGGGGGGGGGGGGGGGGGGGGGGGCAAATGTGTGTGTTGTTTTAAAATGTCATTAAAGCGTATTGAGTGTGGAGGTTAAGTGTAGTATACTAATCTTTGCGTGCATAGTCTATTCAATTAATGATATACCAATAAGTGAACATCACTTTAACCCCATTCTAATCTACAAGCATAACGGTAAACTACTTAGTCTGGATTCATATCTGAACATTTTTAAAGAAACAAAACATCTTAAGCATTGAAATAATAAGAGAATAAAACCAGCATATAACTTGAGAATCAAAGTAAATGTGTCCAACTGGACTCTTAACAATTGCCCTCACAACTTCTATAGCCTTCGCTTCGTTCCCAAAAATGTCCCAAAAATTTGCGATTGATGGGTTCAAACTTAATAACCAATTAGGTAAATATTTTTTTAGTATTTCTGCAAAGAAAAAGATGACATGGAATGGTGTAATGTTTTGGCCACAAATGCAAGTGACATTTTTACAATATTTTGTTTTGTATGCATCAAGTCTGAGTCTAAAGATCAGACTCTTCAAAATCTGCTTCTGATGGAGATTGTGTCCCGTTTTATATTTTACAAGCTTCTTAAAGAATTTTCCCTTGTTGTCCTTTATT
>JADBJO010025479.1:0-15000 GCA_016801955.1 Conus betulinus
TTTCAAAAGACATTAAAAACATAATGCTTGTGCAGTAAAGCAAAATTTCCATGGATCATTGATACTGAACATATTGTCAGTTTATTCTATTGCCAATAGGTCCTGATAATCAAAAACACAGAGAGGGATTCGTACTTACAAGACCAAACGATAAGTGGTTTGATTGCAGGTGATTTCAATTCACACGCCCCCTTTTGGAATAGTGAGTGCAAAAAAAAAATCATAACGCATAAAACAAATTCCTTGAAAAATGTAGTAGTGATTCTTCACTCTGTATGCTGAATGATGGTGTAGTGTCACCCGAATTCCCGGATATTTCATATCATCGGGCTTCAGCGATAGGACCTAACTCTCATGTCGGGCTGCAATCGCTCCTCAAATGAGTTACAGTAATATTCCTCATTGGGGAGCTCAGTAAGGCTAATTACGATATTAATTATACAGATTTATGGAAAAGTGATGGGACTATGCTGCCAACATATGTCAAGGCACATATAAATGAAAATTATATAAACCATCTTAAAATATATACAGATGGTTCTCTATTTGAAAACCAATTATCAGGCGCTGCATGCGTTCGTTATTTCATCATTAAAAATAGAGAAATCGTATCATTGTATTGATTTTTGTTGGATTCCATCACATTGTGGTTTTTAGCAGCAAATGAAAGGGTTGATCGGTTAGCCAAAAATAGTGCAGCAAAGGAAAAAAGCTCTACAAAAATAGATATTCCTTTATCCTTGTATGAAAATTATAGCTTTTAGGTAAAGCATCATGGGATTCGGTGATACAAAGACAAAAAGGAGTGTCCAAAAGAGTGTCCAAACATAATAAAGGACAACAAGGGAAAATTCTTTAAGAAGCTTGTAAAATATAAAACGGGACACAATCTCCATCAGAAGCAGATTTTGAGAGAGTCTGATCTTTAGACTCAGACTTGATGCATACAAAACAAAATATTGTAAAAATGTCACTTGCATTTGTGGCCAAAACATTACACCATTCCATGTCATCTTTCTTTGCAGAAATACTAAAAAATATTTACCTAATTGGTTATTAAGTTTGAACCCATCAATCGCAAATTTTTGGGACATTTTTGGGAACGAAGCGAAGGCTATAGAAGTTGTGAGGGCAATTGTTAAGAGTCCAGTTGGACACATTTACTTTGATTCTCGAGTTATATGCTGGTTTTATTCTCTTATTATTTCAATGCTTAAGATGTTTTGTTTCTTTAAAAATGTTCAGATATGAATCCAGACTCAAGTAGTTTACCGTTATGCTTGTAGATTAGAATGGGGTTAAAGTGATGTTCACTTATTGGTATATCATTAATTGAATAGACTATGCACGCAAAGATTAGTATACTACACTTAACCTCCACACTCAATACGCTTTAATGACATTTTAAAAACAACACACACATTTATGCCCCCCCCCCCCCCCCCCCCCCCCCCCCCCCCCCACACACACACACACACACACAACACACACACACACACACACACACACACACACACACACACACACACACACACACACACACACACACACACACACACACACACACACACACACACCCCCCCTTTTACTTTTTTTTTGTCTCTTGTTTTTGTCTAAGATCACTGTAAAGTGGATAGACATTAAATTAAAAGAACGAACACACACACAACACACACACACACACACCACACACACACACAATACACACACAACACACACACACACACACACACACACACACACAGTCACAATATACACATCAGTTACAACACACACACACATCAGTCACAATACACACATCAATCAAAATGCACACATCAGTCACACACACACACACACACACACACACACACACACACACACACACACACACACACACATCAGTCACAATATACACACATCACACAATATACACATCAGTACAATACACACATCAGTCATAATACACACATCAGTGACACAATACACACATCAGTCACAACATACACACATCAGTCACAACACACACACATCAGTCGCAACACACCACACACACACACACACACACACACAGTGACAATACACACATCATTGACAATACACACATCAGTTACACACACACATACATCAGTCACAATACCACATCACAACCACACACACATCAGTGACAATACGCACATCAGTTACAATACACACATCAGTACATACACACATCAGTCACAATCCACATATCAGTGACAATACACACAACAGTCAAAATACACACATCAGTCCACTACCACATGCCAGGAAAACACCACACAGAGCTGGATTCAATTCAACGAGTGCAATACTGTCATAGCACACTTATCAGTCACACTATACACATCAGTCTCCATACAAACGTCAGTCTCAATACACACACATCAGTGACAATACACAACAGTCACAATACACACATGTCAGTCCACCAGCACACACCAGAATAATACCGCACAGAGCTGGATTCATCATTCAAAGAGTGCAACACTGTCATAGCACACACACCAGTCATACACCCTGAGTCACAATGCACACATCAGTCACACTACACACACATCAGTCATAATGCATAATGCATACATTAGTCACACTACACACATCAGTCCACCTGTACAAGCCAGAAAGAAACTCTCAGAGATGGATTTCATTTAAAGCATGCAGTATTATCACAACCCGCACATTGACCTGCAAGTCCTTCAAGACACAAATAGTTGATGTGAGCACACAGGCATGCCGTGTGGTAGGTATTTTCATATGCACGCTTTTAATCTTGAAACCCATTTGTGCTTTTTTTTTTTGCTTTTTTTGCTTTTCTGACATTAATCAGCTAGGGCAGAAAGCGGGAGGCAACCAGCAAAAATCATTTCTAAAAGGTGAAAACTATCAGGATCTGTGGGCCTATCAAATGGCATCAATCCTATAATGAATGAATCGTCTAGTGATTGGTCATTCACAATGACATGAGATGTGATGTGCGTGCATCTAGCCAGTGATGCTTGTATCATGCCAGAGACAAAAACACATGCTTTTTTCTGCCAAAAGAGAGAACGTTGTTTCACCAGGTCAGTCCATTCCTATATATTTTTTTTCTTAACTTTATCGGTTAAAAAGATAGCAAGGCTGAGTCCTTTCGTGACTTTTTATCACCAGATTTTGTGTTGCTGTTCAGATCAACAAAACAGTAATTGCCGACTTTCAGCTCGGTACCGGTACCGGTACTGAGTCTGGCACCATGGCCTCACATGATCAAGATGAAAGGCCTGCCATTGAAAGTAGGGACTTGAGAGATTCCAGATTGGAGTAAACACAGTACAGGCTTTAAGATGTAGCTCAAAGTTTGGATGCAAAATAAGAAAAGAGGTTTGATGAATTTGAAATGCTTTTGAGAACTTCCTTAAAATGTAAACTCGATGCCGGACACACATGAGTGGAAACAATTCTGACCTTGAATATGATGAACGCGATGTTCTTTTTTTTAGAAGAGGATCAAGGATAGCTAGATCTGCAGCAGTGTGTGAAAAGGCACTGGTTGAGAGAAAGAAATAAGAATGTTGCTTATAGCCCAGCCGACCGCAGGCCATATCAGGGCTGTCACCACGTTAAAAATCACTCACAGGTCATTCATCACACAATTCTTTAAAAGACATCGTCGTCTAAAATCTCATCCAAAACTTTGTTAAAAATCTTTCCACTGTAAAATCTCAGATCCAATGAAAAATGTTAACCTCTTTCAAGGACTCAAAGATCGCGTCAGACGAACATCTCTGAACGAGGTTTTCATGGAATCTGCTGTAAAATGTCTGTGTCTCACATCGTGCAAATCCCAACACTCTAAAAGAATATGTTTCATTGTGAGTGGCACATGACACGGAATGCACCAAGGAGATCTTCACTCTTTAAAAGGTAGGAATGGGTAAAATATGAATGGCCGGTGTGCAGCCGGCACAGAACTGTTTCTTCTTTACCACCACCAGACGAAGATGAGAGGAACTCCTTTAGGTTTGGACGGATCTGAAAGAGTTTTGTTATCCGTCTGTGATGTATTCCAATCCTCCTGCCAGAGGTCTCTGACATAATCGTTAATTTTGGGTTTCAAATCTGAGCAGGGGATAGGTGTGTTTGACAGTTTCTCTCTTGTGGCATTCTTGGCCAAACGATCCACCATTTCGTTCCCTCCGATGCCAACATGACCAGCAACCCCAAGCCAGAAGAATGTTGTAACCATCCGCTGTGTCAACTTGGTAAAAAAAAAAAAAAAAAAAGTGTAAAAAGTTGGGATGCTGAAGGTTGCGGCCAGCTATGGCCTCCAAAGCTGACAGTGAATCCGACAAAACTAGAAAGTCCCTCTTCGTAGATTGTGAGATTATCCTCAGTGCTAGAACCAGAGCTTTAAGTTCAGCAGAGTAAGCAGACGCATCTGAAGGAATATGTTCTGACAGTATTTGAGAAGGAGCACCAGGGCAATAGGCTGCACAGGCCACTCCATCTTCAGACTTGGAACCGTCAGTGAAACTTTCTGATAGGGATGAGAATTTCGAACAGAGAGGTCAGCATACAATGCCTTGTATGCCAGAGAGCTGGTGGTGGACTCTCTTTGCGAAAAGCTGCAAGATCAAAACGAATCTCTGGTGTGAAAAAGGTCCGGAGGTTGATCTGGAAACTTGGAAAAATCGGACACAACTCCTAGGTCTAGACCTGCATTCCACACGTGAGGCTGTATACGAAGACCAAACGGCGGAATACAGTTCGGGCTGTTTTCAAATTTGCTTTGAAACTGAGGGTCAAAGACACAGTCATAGCAGGGTTTTCCGGTTCCGAGAACAGTCTGATATAGTAATTCAAAGACAGTTTCAGCCTGCGGTTGGACAGTGAAGGTTCACCTGCCTCTGCGTACAGGCTGTACACAGGGGTGGGTGCGGAATGCTCAAGACAGAGATGAAGCCCTTGTTGGTGGATAGGGTCCAAGAGTTTTAGATACGATGGTCTCAGAGCCGTACACAGCACAACCATAGTCCAGTTTGGAATGGACTGGACCAAGGCTCTGTAGAGGTGCAACAAAGTTTTCTTATCAGCGCCCCAGTCAGTGTGTGCTACGACCCTGCAGAATATTCAGAGCTTTCTGGCAAGAGGTTTTTTGAGGTGTTTAATGTGGCTGAAAAAGTTGAGTTTTTGGTCAAAAATAACTCCAAGGAATTTGGCCTCTGTGACAGCTGGAATGGGAGATTTCCCTATTTTGATTTCAGGATCTGGAAAAAAAAAAACTGACGAAAATTATGGAAGTGAATGCACTGTGTCTTCGTAGGAAAAAGTGAAGCCGTTTTCATCCACCCACCACTGATGAATTTTATCCACACAATGCTGGAGCCCTGCGCTGGACACTTGGGTACAGGCTTCCAGTTGCGAAGACAGCAAAATCATCCACAAACAATGAGCAGTCTGAACCCTGCTGAACTGACTTGACAATTTTGTTAATCTTGATGCTGAAGAGGGCAGGAGACAGTATGCTCCCTTGTGGAACACCCAACTCCTGCTCATGAACATCAGAGAGAGTGGTGCCAACCCGGACCTGAAACTGTCGGTCTGCCAAAAAATATTTGAATGAAAAGTGGAAGATGACCTGAAAACCAAGATCATGGAGAAATACTAGGTTTAAAGGTCAGTGGTGGTTTGGCAACAATAGTCAATGGGCATTTTAGCTGAAAGTTGAGTGAAAAGGTCCAGAGGGAGAAACTTGAGGCTCACAATCAACTGGAAAATTGTGCAAAATTAGTTGTGCTGGACTGGTAAACAAGGAGGTATGGTCCAAACTTTCAACAAATCCACGCAAATTGGATCTGAAGATCGCACACACTCAGCACACCTGGTGATTCTCAATGCCACAACTGCGATTGCCCGCATGGAAGACCAGAACAAGGCTTCGCGACAAAATGCAGACCTGATGCCGAACTGCGCAGATGCAATTGCATTGCTATGACATGCCATGCATGAGTCACCCACATTCCATCGCCGAGCGATGCATTCACTGATCAATCTGCGCTTGTGCAATGAAACAATTGACAGTACGGTACATTTGTTTGGGGACAATCTTACTTCCACCCTTAAAGATATCAATGAAATGGAGAAGACAGGCTACAAGGCCTTGTCTGCTGGAAAAAGGAAAAAAAAAAAACCTAACCTTTTCCTCGCTCCCTAGTATGACGGAAATGACAGCAACAGAAAAGGGCCTTTTTAAGGGGCCGTCTCAAACAAACATTTCCCAGCCAGACGTAGGGGCTGTCAGTACACAAAGCAACAGACACAGGGTCCGCTACAACAGTTTTCCCAAAGGGTTCAACAACCACAGGAATAGCTTCTCTCAGTCTCTCAGCAAAGACAGTACGTCTTTGGTCTCAGTAACTGAGGTATGTGATTTTGATGCACAGTTAGATAGCATTGTTCAGTTGCTGACACTGGAAGCAGAAGAGTTTGAAGCAGGAAGATTGGCTAAATTTACAGAAAATTGAGTTAAGCTGACATCAGATCCTAACATCCTGAAATCGGTGACAGGTGCTGCTGAAATTAAGACTGACTGTAATCTGGAAGACTTAGCTACTTTGTCATGTCCAGTTTAATTCATTCAGAATGAATGCTGCAGATACAGCTGTTACTGATGAGGAAATTGACAAATTGGTTAGGGAAAAAGTTATAATAGAGTGTGAGCATACTCATGGAGAAGTGTTATTACCAATCTTTCCTTGGCAGAAAAAAAGATGGATCACAGAGAATGACCCTAAACCTAAAAGGTGTAAATGAAGAAATAACATGTAAATGAAGAAATAACCGGTCACCATTTTAAAATGGACACTTTGGCCACAGCCTTGGCTCTGGTCAGCAAAAACTGCTACATGGCATCAATGGACTTGAAAGAGGCCTACTACTCTGTACTTACTTGCAAGGAACACAAAAAGCTGTTGAGATTCAAATGAAAGATTTTTTTTTTTTTTTTTTTTTTTTTTAACACATGTGCTCAAAAATGGGTTGGCACTGGCACCACGTTTGTTTACGAAAATCACGAAGCCAGTTTTTTTTGCTACCTTGAGATTGAAAGGACATATCTCCCTGGCCTTCTTGGATGATTCCTTGCTTATGGGCATTTCAAAGTGACAGTGCCAGGAAAATGTTATGGACATACTGGACACATTGCATAAACTCAGATTCATGTACATCCCACAAAGTCAGTTTTTTCAACCAACTACTGTGATTCAGTATTTAGGAGTGATCACTGACTCCGTCTCAATGACGGTCACTTTAACCCTAGAAAGGAAAGAGGAAATGCTTCTAAGCTGCAAGAACCTGTTGAAGGCAGCTGAGATAAATGTATGAGATTTGGCAAAAATTATTGGGTTAATAGTGGCCAGTTTTTCCCGCTGTTAAATTTGGGCCGCTCCATTACTGGCAGTTGGAAACAGATAAGTGTAGAGCTCTGAAGAAAAGCAAAGGACATTTTGACCAGGTGATGGAGATATCTAAAGCTGGAGAAAGGGGCTGACATGGTGGATTGACAATATTTCTGATGCTTTCAATGATGTCCATTGCAGAGATCCAGACATTGTGATCCATTCTGATGCAAGCCTTTATGGCTGGGGCTGCGTGTGTGCAGGAGTGTCTTAGAGGAATGTGGTCACCAGCAGAAAGGACATTTCATATAAATGACCTGGAATTAAAAGCCGCATTTTTTGCCTTGAAATCTTTTCAGAGGCAACTTCAAGGGAAACATGTGATGTTCATGCTGGACAATACCACAGCCATTGGACGCTTAAACCACATGGGTACATCTCACTCTGATTCCTGTAACATTTAATGTTGGATATCTGGTCTTGGTGTACTGAACATGATATCTTTGTGCAGCCCACATAGCAGAAGTGGCTGATGCAGAATCCAGGAAGGTAAATCTGGACACTGAATGGAAGTTGATCAGTGGTCTTCTGCAAGCTGCTCTTAGACAGCTAAATGCCAGCACCTGACACAGCTTTGTTCTCTTCAAGGCTAAATACACAAATGAAAAGATTCATCTCTTTCAGTGCAACTTGGAGAGACAAATTTCCATGCTTTTCCTCCAGGTTTCATCATTGTCACCTGATTTCTCCAGAAGGTGCAGAGGGATCAGAGTTCAGGTGTACTGGTAGTGCCAGATTGGCCGACTCAGCCATGGTAACCAGTACTGTTATGACTGTTGACAGCAGAGCCAGTGCGTCTGACCTGCAGAAAGAACCTGTTGCATCTCCCCAGCCACCCAGAAGCAGTCCATCGCCTGATCCAGCAGAAGAGGCTTCACCTGCTAGTCTGCAGGATCCCAGGTGCTCTCTAATCCAGCTCTAGTCTAAGCAGTGGGGCCACTGACTTGGTTATGAGCTCTTGGAGACAGTCTACCCAGAAAGTGTATGACTCTTACATTAAAAGGTGGAACATTTTTGTAGACAGCAAGGGAATATAAACACCAATTTATGTCCATGTAATACATTTTCTTGCGGATATGTATGTATGCGTCTGGGGCTAGTCACAGTACAATAAATTTAGCGCGAAGTGCAATTTCAGCTTATTTGCACAGGTCAGGCACCGAAGCAGAATGCAGTCATCACCCATTAGTGTGTCGTCTGGTGAAAGGGTTTTTGAAGAAAGACCCTCCATTCCCAAATATCAAAATACATGGGACGTGGATAGTGTACTACAATACTTAGCTGGTTGGCTGGACGTAGGAAAGATGACTCTTAGCAGCTGACCCTTAGACTGGTTATGTTGTTGGAGCCCTGCTGTGTCTGGTCAGAGGGCTCAAACAATCCATGCATTAAGATGTGATGATGTCAGATTTAAAGACAACAAGTGTGTCTTGGAGTTAAGTGCTGTGTTAAAGCAAACTGAACCACGGTCACCTGTGCCACTGTTAGAACCAGCCTTTGAATATGACGAGACTGTTAAAGATACAAGATTACACCTTCCACCTTCCACCGTCTGCTAAAGCCAATACAGCAGGGAATAAAAACACCTTGCTTTTTCACTCTCGGCAAAACTAAAGCATCACCATGATGGACAGGGCAGTACCACAGCCATAGACTGTATTGTCGTGAAGAACCAGGATGTTTACAGAAGCAGACACTGGTACTGACGGTAGTGATCACCACCACCTGAACTGATTACAGCCACAAGCAGGCACTGTTACTGCTGAAGAACAGCTGGATTCCACAAAAACAAAAGTACCATCAAAGAGAGCTTTCACCTATACACCCTTCATAAAAACAATTGTCTTCATAGCCCTCCAGAAGGCAATCAACAGTCCAGAAGTAGGCACTATGGGTTACTATGAGGAGATTTACTGGGGCATAAACTTAACACCATCCAGCAGCAGTATTCCTAAGCGACCTACCCAATGCTGACACAGGGTGTTACTGGACAGCAGTTCCTCACTTCTGTTGGAGTTCATTTTGGGCTGCCTTCTCTCCCCCACACTTTTCAATACATTTCTGTGATGTATCATCGCTCACGCGCGAAAATGATGTTTTCACAGTCAGCATCCCAGGAAGGACTCACCCATCTTCAATCTTTTCTGATAACATTGATGGCCTGGCAAACTGTGATCGAGCATGGACATGCCATGCTTGTTCGAAGACTGAAAAACAAACAAACAAACAAACAAACAAGTTATGGCATGGACTTGAGCATCAAGAAGTGGAACGGATGACCAGACACATCACCATCAGTTCTGAGATAACTGCCCATGGACAGAAGGTAGAAACTGTTTCAACACTTCATTTGTCTGTGATCCACCTGTAGCAATGAGGAATCCACACTGGATGCGCAGCATAGAAAATACCAGTGCAGTCCAGACTAAATCCAGTATGAAACAACTCTGAAAATTATCCATGAAACCGAGGATCAGGCTGTTGCCTACACTGGTCAATTCTATGTTCTTGTGAGCATGCCACACAGACTCTTGCAGCTAAGAAGATGGAAATGTCTTATCACATAGATACTAAATGTCAGATATTCTCAGCATATCACTGAAGAACAACTGCATCAAAACATTCAACAGCACATGGGACCGCATAATGAACTACTGCCATCACTCAGGAAAAGAAAGCATGTCAGTGTGTGCCATGTCATCAGATTCTGTGGCCTTGCTCAAACAATCCTCCACGGAACTGTTGAAGGAGGGAGACGGTGGGGGTGACTGAAAACAATGGCCTGGCATCATTTTACAATGGACAGGAAATGCATTGGCAGTGAACCAAACCTTAGTATGGAACTAGGAATACCTGGTGATCTGTCTTTCAGTGTGGTGCCCTAGAGTGACTCTCATAGTGTTCAGGGACAAGAAGAGGACGACCAAGCTAACTGAAATGCAATCACTGATGCTTTCATACAGGACTGCAGAAACTACAGACAGAAAAGCAGAGGACAGATCTGGGGAGAAAAATGTTTCCGGAGAATAATTATTCATTTAACACTAATGATTGAATGGCTATATGAAATCACTGATAAACTTGGATCAAACTGGGAAAATGAAAATGAAAAGAGTAATTTGAATATAGAAAGCTAGATGGTTACCCGTGGGAAGGAAAAACTAGGCCAGAATGGACATCATGTTAACAGATGTTAAATCTAATGACCTATAAAGGATTCTGAGAGACACTGCTCACACAGAAGAAAGTACAGGGCAGTCGTCACCAATGTTATCAACAGATAAATCCCCCAATCAGAAGGGAAACATACATTAGCTGAAGTATGATTTGCGCTTACAAAAAAAAAGTAAAACAATGAAAGCCCTTGAACAGATGGCACTACTGTCAATTTGACCCGTGTGCATGATGTTATACATGTATTCCTACACAGAACCTCACTTTATAGTCTTATTTGAAGGACTTTTTGGGAAACAGAGTCAGAACCAATGTTAACTCCGAGAGATAAATCCCCTGTACAGAAATGCCCCAGCCGTGATTTGAACCCACATCCCCAGGATCACAAGGATCACAAGTCTGCCGCTCTACCAACTGAGCTATTCAGGCCCAACATTGTTGCTGTTCTCCATTGTTCATACATCAAAAATGGGCCCCTCCAAAGTTCACATTAACTGAATCAGTCATTTCTTCAAAGGAAATTCACTAAACAACACCATCTATAACACTACACATTTCTAAGAAACTGCTTAAGAGTTAAATATATATACCCAGATTTAAAAAATTTTTAATATGAAAAAATGATGCCCAGATAATGTACATTTTAAACAAAGGATTTGTTCCTGGTGCCTAACTCCCCCCCCCCCCCCCCCCCCCCCCCCCCCCCCCCCCCCCCCATGCCTAAAAAATGAAACAGAATGTCTACAATCAATACTACATCCTTGAAATCAAATCTGCAGTTACTGTTTCAGCAATGACAAATATTTTCTGTGCATGAGATTCAGCAAATTTCTATACAATTCAAAATTTAAAGGCACTAAATGTAGATTCTTACAAATAATATATTTTCAAGCAACATGTTCAAATCAACTGGCACATTGTAGATCATAAACCTGCCTTTGAGACCAAACCCATGATTACTCTCTAAGACAGTAATAACCTCAAAGACCTACTTGTGCATAACAAAGTGAAAACACACACACACACACACACACACACACACACACACACACACACACACAACGAAATCACCTGGTACTTTCCTCTGCTCAAAACCCAAAGCCAGACGCCATCATGCATGGCCCCAAAGACGCATTCAAAATCAACATACATTCTCCTGTTATTGCTCCAACACTGTGTGTGCTACTTGTAGTAGTAATTGTAGTAGTAGCAGAAGTACTATCATCATCATATATCATTTATTATTCTCATTTTTATATTACAATTATTATTATTATCATTATAATTAGTAGTAGTATCATCATCATCATCATCATCATCATCATCATTATTATATTAGCATTATTGCTTCTATTATTACAACATTTTCACTTTTCAAATTCTCTACATTATTATAATTATGGTTTCTATCACCGTAATTGTCATCAGTAGCAGCAGAGTTAGTTTAACTATCAACTGATTTCTTAGGTTTCATCTTACTATCTATCCTATTTTCTATAGTCTTGCTCTTCTGCTTATTAATACGACTCATAACTAGTATTGTAGGCATTCTTCTTGCTCTTCCTCTCTTCTTCTTATTACCATTAATGAAATTACTATTACTATCAACAAATTATTGTTTATATCACTATATCATATCAGCATTATTTTCATTATTATCACTTCACTGCAATTACTATTGTTAAAGCCCCCCCCCCCCCCCCCCCCCCCCCCCCCCCCCCCTTCTCTACAGCTTCATTCAGTAGTTTTTTCAACCGCGCGCGCCACATTTTTCCCAGATCAGATCAAGAGTAAAATAAGTGATTGTTCATCTTTGCTTTGATCATTTTGAATACTGTTTGTACAGCCTAAAGAAGACCCAATAAGTCAAGATGCATTGTGCCTGTGGAGAATTTGTTCCTTTGTTTGGCGGCTCAGTAATTCCGTTTTTCTGTTTGGTTTTTGTAATGTTGCAGTTTATGCCTACACTGGCCCCACTGTGAAACCCTCTTTAAAGAGAAAGCCTCATAGTCTGCAGCCCTTCATGCCCTTCTCTTACAGTCGCAGACCTCAGTGTTGATTGCCTCTCCCCATTGGTGAAGTCATCCTCCACCACATGCACAAGAAGACCGAGAGCCTCCGCAGCACAGCCAGTAACACGGGCTTGGAGATCAACGCCAAGAAGACAAAGACCATGAGAGCCAACACAAGCCAGGCTGAAGCAATTCGCCTAGGGGAACAACAGAGAAGAAGCTGGGAAATGTACCTACCTAGGAAGCATCGTCAACAAGACAGGATGTACTATGATGACATCAGGGCCAGAATAACCAAGGCAAGATTTGCTTTCACCACCCTCAAGCCCATCTGGAGGAGCGCATACGTCCATCTTCACACCAAACTGAGACTGTTCAACACCAACGTGAGACCTGTGCTGCTGTATGTCTCGGAGACCTGGTGACTCACCAAAGGGCTGGAGAACAAGTTGCAGGTCTTCATCAACACATGCCTGCGGCGGATCCTCCGCATCAGGTGGCCTGACAGAATTGCCAATGAGGAGCTATGGCACCGGACAAATCAGAGACCAATCAGAGACACCTTCAGAATCCGAAAGTGGAAGTGGATCGGACACATCCTACGCCGAGGCCCGGACAACACCACACAGCAGGCACTGGACTGGAACCCTCAAGGAAAGAGAAAGCGAGGCCGCCCAGTGACAACATGGCTTAGGTCACGCTGGACAGTGAGCTGATTACCATCAAGCTGTCCTGGGGTGAGGCAAAACGGGCAGCCCAAGGCAGCATACGTTGGAAATCTGCAGTGAAGGCCGTAAATTGCTCCCGTTGGAGCGAAGAGGATTAAGTCAAGTAAGTCATTGGTGAAGTCCTGTTGGGGTCACCGGTATTAGCAAATTCATGGATACTGTCACTGGGCAGAATTGCTTTCTTGGGAGGGAGAGCTCAGTCAAGCTGGCTCCACAACTCAGTTGTCAGTGGGGGGCTTACTGGGTGGTGTCGTGGCTGTTCGGCAGATCAGAACAAGCACCACGGAACACCACCAAAGTGACTGGGCAACAGTGGGTCATCTCTTGTGGGTCACCTCATGACAAGGCATCGACTGCTCCCTGTAAATTGTCGTGTTGGGGCTAAGGCTTGGCGGGATGAGCCACACTGTTGCTGTGGATGGGGAGCTGGAATGAGCCGTGTGGGTGCAATGCCTGTTTGAGTTGGCTTGGAAGATGAAAGACAGCAAAAAAAAAAAAAAAAAAAAAAAAAAAAAAAAAAGAAAATCAAGTGAGCATGTTTAAGATTATTTCACCGGCTGCAGTGGTTATTCAACATCTATTGCATTATGTTTTAAGTATGGAAAATGATTTTGCATCTTTACTACTGTGTCTTAAAGTTAAAGCTCTTCAATATCAAGAAGGCCATTAAAAAGTGATGACCAGGATTACAACAGACTCTGCAGACTCAGACTCTGTCTGGAATACTGGTAATAATGGACTGACCCCTTTGATTTGAACCAGATTTCATACCCTGATGTATGGTGCCCACTATTATCAACAGACTGCAGCAGAGTGTACTCAGAATCTATCCTGATGCAGGATGCAGATTATAAAAGACATACTGATTTGCAGCAGATTACAGCTGAAGCTGAACTCTGGCTGCTTAAAGACAACAGTGACTTTGGTTTTGACATTAAAGTGAGTGTGTGTATTATCATATACTGGACTCTTTACTTTTAAGGTGACAATTTATAAACTATCTCATTTAAATCGGAAATGAAATGATGAGGCAGGGAACAGCAAACAATGAACAGTAAATAAGTGGGGTAGTCTTTGCTCCCATAAGGAAACCTAACACAGAGTAACTTTTATTCAAGACTGGCACAGCCTTTTAAACTTGAACTTGAATAAAGTCAGACAAATACAAAGACGAACAATCTAATAGTGGGGGGAAAAACAAGCGCAGGCCAACAACTAAATTGTCTTCATAGTAATGACTTGACAAAACTTTGAACTTACAGAGGGGGGGGGGGGGGGGGGGGGGGGGGGGGGGGGGCAGCAGGATGTGAAGAAAAACTGGGAAAATGAAATTAAGAAAATATGAAAACTCTTCACTGGCTGCATAAGGGAACCATCGCAATCCCTTTTAAAGGCAGATATATTTGTATTGCCTGCTCCGAGGCCTTTCGTCCGCTGGGTCGGAAACTCATCAGGGAGACACGGCTCATTTAGCCTTAAAATTTTAAAAAACATTCTTGATTTTTTTTTTTTTTTAAGTTGGTACAGCTTTTTTTATGAGTATGTAAAATAGCAATATAAAATTCTCTCTTGAGTGTGAATGCATTTTCCTGGTTTTGATCCACCCCATCATAGTTTGTACCCTCACAGTCACAGAGGTCTCAAAACTGC
>JADBJO010025479.1:20000-23729 GCA_016801955.1 Conus betulinus
AATTAAAATTTAACAAACAAACAAAAATGAAAGTTAGTTACAATACACTGAAACACACTCTTTCCAGCCTGTACTTATCATGACCATACTGTGTTTTTAAAATGTCAGTACAAACTTGCTGGCAAATGCTTCAACAGCCAGTGTCATTTCAATGCAAGCAAATGTTGCTAATGGACTGTGACATGCTATGACAAAGCTAATAGCAGGTGCTTTCAAAAAACTCACAGACTCAACCTATGTGATGTAATGCTATGTTCCATGTGATTTCAGTGTCCTGTCTGACAAAGAGGGGAAGAAAGAGGGTATGGAACAGGGGAGAGTGAGAGGATGTTGTAGATGGGGTGTGCAGATAAGGGTGGAGGAGAGGGGGGGGGGGGGGGGGAGCGCTGACAGAGGCATCCTTTGTGATGGAAAAACCCAAGTTGAAAACTCCACTGCTGTACCACTATAAATTAAGTCTTTGGTTGTTGTTTTGTTGCAATCTGTACACATTACAATAAGGATATCATGTTTCTGGCCTGAGTGGGATCTTCCAACTTCTTCTTTTCCTGAGGGTTTAGTTTAGTTTAGTTTGTTTTGTTTTGAATGGAAGAGTTAAAGCTGTTCTTTTAATTTGGCATATGACATGACTGTGTGGTGATTCTGACTGCTTAAACTATGTCCAAAATCCGGTGTTATGCTGGCTAAACAGGATGTCCAACTTTCAGAACCATTGCTCTACGCTGCTTTCTTAACATCTTTTTTTTTAGCCTGCCTTTTTTTTTTTTTTTTTTTTTTACTCTTCTTACTTTGGGCTACGAAGCTCCTACTTCTCCCAGAGGATAGTGTCTTTGTGTAACAGCCTACCTGAGACAGTCACTGAGGCACACAATGTCAACACGTTTAAGAGAAGACCTGATGCCCACTGGGCCAACCTCCTAATCCTGTATGATCTGGAATGCAGTCAGTGAGCAACATATAACCAGTGGAAATATAGACATTAACCAACTTGCCACACATGCTGCACAATGCCAGAAGTTTCCAACAAGGAAAATGAATAGGCCTAAACGGCCTTCAACACTAAATTTCAAGTTTCAAACATGTTTAGAGTACAAGCCTGAACAATTCAATGACCACCCCAGTCCAGTTATCCACACTTCCTCAACCCCATTACCCCAGACTGCAATGGCTGCTCGGCAGTGCAAAAACAAACACAAGCCAGGACGTGTCGGGTTAAAGTTTTCCCTGATTTTGTTTGAAAATCGAAAAATAAAGGGAAAAATTGGCACATCCTCACAGTACATTTCAGGATAACACGAAACCTCCTCTCTTTCTGTCATGTGCTAGAATGACCAACAAACAATCGCAGTCCTCAGCGTAAAAAAAAAGAGGGGGATGTGATTCCTACATCCAGTTGCTGAACAAAAAAATGCCAGACGCTTATGCCACTGAACACGGATTTAACTTCAAAAAAGAATCAAAGTTACCTTTGGTAGGAGTTGAAGCAGTTCAAACTCACAATGAATGCAGCGTCTTGGTGAAATACAGAATAGCATTTGCCTTCACTTCCCAGCGAGACCATTTCTGAACGTTACACATAGACATAGGGTCCACACTTAAAGTCAGCGTTGCTTCCCCTGTTCTCATGGCGTTTTGTTGAGATGGTGACCGTTTTAGTAGTTCGCCAGTTCCTTGAAGCAATGGGCCTTCCGGTGAGGGAGCATGTCAGTATTCGCTTTTTACACTGTCGGGGACTTACGCATTTCTTTATTTAATCGTTTACTTTATCGAGTTTAACACATAAAACTTAATGCTTATATATATATTTTTTTTTCAAATCGGTGCGCAGATCTAATTAGGCCTACTACGGACATGTGGTACTGGCCCCAAATCTTTGAAAGCATATAAACATAACAGAAAAATGTTAGGAAATGCTACCAAGCAAAATTTAGGAACGAGTACATTGTCATCCAAGGGAAGATTAAATTTTCAGCAACTGCCAAGCCTACGCACCGGAAAGCTGGTACTTGCTACGTCCGAGGCCTGTATGGCCATGATGGTAACAACGCCACAGGAAATCTTTTCATTTTCAACGACAGTGTACACACATGGGGACATCCACTGAAACTGGCAGCATGCCTCTCTCATTTCATTTTATGCATCTTTTTACTAACAGCATCTCTTTATAAACCTTTGTCACAATTCTGCCAACTCACATTTGCCGCCATGGAAAACGCTTAACAGTTTTAAAACACATATTACACACCAGGCTTTTAGTTGCTCTCCAGACCAGTTTCCCCGCATTGGAAACTATCACACAAGAAACAGCGCACTCATGTAAAATTTTTTTAAAAAAAGAAAAAAAAAAAGCTGTAAGCTTATATATTTCTGTCTGAATATTCCGGCACTCGGCTGATAAAGCCTGTAAGATGAATCATTGATTTGATATACGGTAATTACGATAAATGTCAGTCCAGTCAGAGTCGTGACACACGTGTTGGTGTCACAGTCAAGGTCACAAGGTAATAGCTGTTATTTACATTATTCCATGCTAGAACAGTACCGGTACAGGGCCCCCCGATAGGGTGACCACTTTCCCGACCAGCAGTGCAAATAATAATTGGTGCATTTAGATACATGGCCAATAATTACATTTCCCCAAATCCCACACCAGTACCCTTTCTCCTCTATTACTACCACGTTCCCACCCATGTTTGAAACGTAATGCTGGTGTAAGTCAAAGGCGGCGTATCAGTTTTTGTCACCGCAGTTTTAAAAGCCAGCAACCTAACTTTTTTTTTTTTTTTTTCACGTATATCTTCATCTTTCGAATTAGTCTTGTATGGGCATACTGTAGAATACCATTAGTTTAATTTTTCATTCAGATTATCGTGATCATGGAAAAGCAAAAGAGTGAGGAGAGAGGATTTTATTTTTGCGTATGCTTATCTTTTTTTTCCAGCAGCAATGTATTTCATTGCCCCCCTGAATACGGGTCTCTTCACCCCATCCCACCACCGAATATTACATTTAATTTAACCATTATTCTATCATTCTTATCATCCTCATATTATCATTACCATTACTACAAGGCATCATCATCATCATCGTCATCACATCATCATCACTTCTTCTTCTCTTCTTCTTCATTATTAATGTTGTTGCAATTACTATCATTAATCTTACCATTATGTTATAAATATTATTGTCCTATTATCACCAATCCCATCACCATCAGTAGGTAAGAAGTAATAGTAGTAGTAGTAAGTAGCATAGTAGAGTAGTTGTTGTTATTGTAGTTGTAGTGCTCACATATATTAAGCGAAGTTGTGGGTCGGTGGAGGCAGTGGCCTATGTGGTTGCCTTACACCCCCCACCCCCCAGCCTCACCCATCGCCTGCCCCCCCCTTCCTCCCTGTTCCAGTGTACTGTCAGCTTTCATACTCACTGATCATTTATTATTCCTTTTACACCTACTATTATATCGTTAACATAATAGGCCTACTACTATTCTATCGATTATGACTATCACTGCGTGGGACCATTGAGGAACAAGACATATCCCAGGAGAGTCTGAGAACCCTAGGATTGCCCCCACTGGAACAGTCGGCAACTCAGGGCGGCGACATGACTGTGGTTTTCAAGTAACTACATGGATGATATGGAAGTCAGAGAACCACCCGAAATGTATTGGATTGTGGGAGGGCCCTCGTGGCAATTCTCTAAAACGGGCAGAAGAAAAAGGTACGA
>JADBJO010025480.1:0-17500 GCA_016801955.1 Conus betulinus
AATAATGACCACTTACAAGTGTACGGCTGAATAAAAGAGAGTCCAATGAATACTCAGCTTGCAGGGAGAAGCAAGGCATGGCCGCACAGGGAAGACTTGCAAAAAGAACTAGTGACAGAAGGAACTCCTTCCTGAACCCGGAGAACACCTCAAGGTACAGACGCGCCTTCCTAAAGGGGAGGGCCAGGCCGGCACAACAACGATAAAGTCGAATCGCAGGATAAGAAAAATATGACAACACTCCTTCTGCCCGAGGATTTGCCTCCTGGTCTGAATAACAAAAAAAAAAAAAAACCCAATGACCAAGAATCTATCTATCAAATTGATTGCCCGGAATATGCCGGCAACGGTGACGCAAAAATATGCAACGATGACGGACCACAGTTGTCAGGTTGGAAGGTTATGTGGTTTGCCCGTTTAAAAACTGTAAACATGAAAGTTTAACTATTGTGCTGCTTGTAAAACTCTTTTTCAGTTGGCGAGCATTATCTGCTGTTGGAATTTCAGTTAGGACGCTTTAACAACATGTGTGCCTTCTCTCTCTCTCTCTATGTCGTGCTGTCTGTCGTCTGTCGGCTACTGTCTGATGCCGGCTCCTCTCCGCTCATATCGACTATGCATTATATGCGCACATGCACGCTCGTTTGTGTATACACTGTTAACAAGCCATGACCGCTATCTGTTTAGAAGCCGCGTATTGGGAAAAATCAATGTCCATACCAGCTTGTTTTTATGATGATATTTTTTTTAATGGTCCACCATCAAGTATACTTTGTTTCTTTTCAGCTGGTTAACACGCCTGACACAATCGTGCTAAAGCCCATACTGAGAAACACAACAGACAGTTTGTTCACAATGTATGTGTATAGGGCTCGCGTCTCCCTAACAAAAAAAAAAAAAGCTTGCATTGCGTATGCGTGACTGCAACTGGGGTAAGTATTTTTGTGCCTTCTAATATTTCTGTTGTTCGTAACGTTTGTGATAAAGTAATTATATGTTCAATGTACAACACTGATTTTTTTTTTTTTTTTTTTGTGTACAGTGCGAAAAAGAAGCGGAAGATGTGACTTTTGTTGTAACCGTGTTTTGTTTTTGTTTGTAGTTCTGCTTGCTTCTACGTGAACGTTTTGGTTTTCAGTTTCCTGTTCTCAAGTCCATTTCATCAAAGTCTTCATTTATTACAATGTTGGTGTGGGAGCCCGGTTATTTGCCAGGCAGAAAGAAGCGGCTCAGCGCTCAGCAGAAAGTTACAGGACCGCTTGGTCATGGGATGGTGCGGCCCACCAGGGATTTGGGCAACCCTAACCTCAACCCTGGGCTGAAAGAAAAAAAAAAAAACAAAAAAAGCTGACTGCTGAAAGCAGGGCTCTGAAGCAGCTAGGCATTTGGGGAAGGACGAGATACGGCGGGAGGGAGGGGGAAAAACCCCGTATCGGCGGCGGGTTTTATAGATATTTTAGAGCACGGGTGGGAGTGCGGACAGGGGCATGTCAGGGCTTTGTACTTTATGTAAAGGAAAGAAAAAACAAGTCATGACTATACATTAGCAAACAAAAATTTACATAATACACAGATCGTTCCCCACTCAATACACATCCCTTTCCCCGGTCTCTCCCTTCCCCTTCTTACCCTTCACCGTTAGGATTTGTTTGTTGAGCACACACTGTCCAATTACCTCAAGGGCGAAATTCACTCTAGCATAATGAAAGGTAGTCCTCCCCCCCCTCCACCCTCCCCCTTCCCCCCCCTCACCCCCTACACTCGCCCCACATTCCATCACCGCCATTTTTCTGACCATTCAATAACTTTCTGATCGTTGAATCAGTGTTTTTTGACATTTGGGACAACACACCCTTGTTTTTCCACCCGACACATTATCGTTCAAGTAGTAAACAGGAGAGCTTAACAAATGCACAGACAGAGTACGGTGGCACACGAGTGAGTTCACACATAATAAATAGGCGTTATTCAGCATACCTACACAGTAATTGATGGCTACATGAATACTAACGATTTGCCATCACATCTTTAGGCTCTCGCATTTCACTCAGGGGGGAATTAGAATCTTCCAGCAAAAATAACTGTTCGCGGACAAAAACAAACCAACACGAAGAAAATAACTGCGGGAATAACAGTAACAACAGCAGTGTGCAGAGAAACATAAACTTCAATCTGTACCGGTCTGAGTGACCTCATAACCCCCCCCCCCCCCCCCCCCCCACACCCCTTACCCTGTGTCCCACCCTTATTGCAACCCAACTTTTTTTTCCTCCCCCCCACACCCATCCTCCCATACCCCGTGGCCGTTTTTCTAGGGGCATAAGTCGCCTCACAAAAGCACCAACACGCCAGATAGAAGAAAACGGTTCCCGATGACTCTGTACCATACACCATTCACAGAAGATAGAGACAGTATGTTACAATAATTTTGGGGAAAGACTAATTACAACTGAACCGTTTTGTCACCAACCGCTCTCCCTATGCTCATCCCTACTTCTGGCACCGCAAAGACGGTTAAAAAAAAAAAAAGAAAAATAGAAAAGAAAAAAAGAACACCATACTACGACAACAAGCGTCCGCATCCCCCCCCCTCATCCTTATAGCAACCTCGATACTTCCTCGCTTCTAGACACTAAATCGCTGTGCCCCTACCAAAAGACGAAGAGAGGAGAGGGCAGATGCTGCTGGATTGGCAAGGAGACCTCTAAGACCTGCGAACAACGATGAACGCGAAATACATGTCTATGGGACCTTTGAACGTCACCCCCAGTCCACGCTAAGGCCGCCATCAATGCCTTCTGATGTTTATGGGCTCTACCAATACGTACATCAGCACTGAGGCAGAACCCCCGTTCGCCCTTGGCTAGGATTTTGGCAATCTCGTAAGATGTAATGAGATTGTAAACTGCTATACCCTCCTATTCCTTCTTCCTTCCCCACTGCAAAATACACGTTACCGCGGTGCCTATTCCACGACGCCCCCCCCCCTCACCCCCCGCCCTCCCTTTCCCCCCTTCTGATGCAGGGCGCAGGGGGACATACCCTTTTGCACATAATCCCTATAGAACTTAGAGTCAGTGGAAACGCGAAACGGGTTAGTGGACGTGAGCTGAGGAGAAGGGAACCAAAAAACATGGATCCTGGATTTAAGGCCGTTCAAAGTGCCCTTGCATGAAGATGCAAGACTGTTGGCGCGGCACCAAAGTATTTTATTTCAGACTAGAACAGGCTAACCCCGTTGCTGCTTGTGGACCAGGTGAGAAAATAAATTGGATATCGCCTCGCGATTCCGTCCCGTTCCGTTTGTTTCACCTTCATCCCGGTGCCGCTAAGATATAGATTCCCGAACGGATCCAGAAACGTGACGCCATTTTGCCCACCATTTTTCAAACGTCGTTGCTTTCAGGTTCATCCATGTTCGTGCTTATTTACTGTGCTTATCATCGCAGTATTGATCATTAGCCCGGCCTCGTCAAGCCACCCGAACACCCAGAAAAACGCCGAAAAACGAGCTGAAACAAACGAGCGGCGAGAGAGAGATGAGCGGATATCGGCTGTGGACTGGTTTTCTTTTCCCTCCTTTTGTTTCTTCTTTTTTCTGCTCCCTGGCTCTTCCCCCATTTCTTTTATTTTTCTTCCCCTTTTTTTTTTTTTTTTTTTTTTTTTTTTTTTTTTTTCTCCCCCTTCTTCCGATTTTTTTTCGTCTTGCACCCTCCTCTGCGCCCCGCTCTCCCCTCCCGTTTTTTTCTCCCTTTTTTCGCCTCTCTCTAGTAGAGGCGCGAGGAGAGGATTTCTTTCGACTGAGCGAGAGAGGAGGAGAGCGAGAGCGAGAAAGCACTACCTCCCCCTAGCCCCTCAACGTTCGGGTTCCTCAACCCGCATGTGATATAGGACCTATTACAACGGACCTATGTGGTATATTCAAAACTGTTGATCTTTATCAAAAAGATTTGCAACTGTGACCTGCGAACGAACCTGGCTATTTCAGCACCCTATGGCTTCACACAGACAGTTAGACATTATCAAGTGATCCATCTCAACTACATTTTCGATAGGGGAGAGGGCAACATGGAGCATTAAACAACAGAGACGCACAGAACTGTTTTTGCGGCCAAGTTAATGCCCTGAATATATTTAGTGTCCAAGCTATTCCGGCCATTAAATTTATGATTCATTAACAATGCGTCTTGGGCAACGTGACGTATCGTAGCCGTTTGTTGCGACTAAACTTTTACTATGTAAACCTTTTCCTAGTGGCATTATTCCAAGGGATTACATTACGGGATTGTTTGATAGATTTTCAGCAGGTCTATGCATGCTTTATCTGAGCATGTTCTGCGTACGTATATATACACTGTCACAGCGGTACACGTCGACACCCCCCCCCCCCGGTAAAAACCTCCGATGAAATCTTATGTGATGCTTGTTGGAGGAAACTCAGGACAATTTTAGGGGAAATGCCTCCTGGAGGTCAATGTAATGCGTTGTTTGGCGATATTACGTATGCTACGCGTTACCATGAGCCAGCGATTAAGAAACGATTTATGCTCGGCGTCCCACTATAGGGAGTCGTGGAACCAAGGGCGAGTAAGAATGTTGGCGGGGCCCCAGGTTGAGTGAACTTTTTAACTGTTCCTCGCCCGCTTGCCTCATACCACCGCGCGTTCCGGCCTGTTCGGTCTTGCCTCTCGCCACCTGCGACAGGCCCAGACGCCTGAGTGGAGAAGCGGGCGGACATCGGCCCATGGTAAAGGGCAGCGGCCCTAAACACATAAGACGATGTGACTGGTAGTGACTGCCGGTCCTCAAGCTGGTAGCTGGGGCCGACTCCCCATGCGGTCGGGAAGGAAAGAAGAATACCTGGAGATGGGCCCTAGGTGTAGATGCGTTCTGGGGTGGGCGCGTTCCCTGGGTCCCCATGCTCCGATGCTGCGCGAAGATCCAGGTGGGCCCATTTGTAGTTTTGGGTTTTGTTTCGACAGTAGCTGTGAGTGTATGGGATCTTTTTTTGTTTTTTTATCCCGGGACGCCCCCCGTCCCCGGACACCCGCGGGGGGGCCGTGTGTGTGGACTTGCCGTCCGCAACTTGGCCAAATCCGTAACGTGTGCAGAAGACGCTGCTTGTTTGGCTCCCGTGAAAGACAAACTTAATGAACATTATTATACGTTTGTTGCGCGCCCGCGTAAAACCCCCACCCATGCGGATTTAAAATGATTATCGGAGGGGATGATCCAAAACTGTGACCTCTGTGTTTGGACACTTAGTGTCTGGACGTGGATGCCCGTTGGGGCGGCGGATTTTAAGGCATTTTTTCGCACCCACAGTGTTCGTTTGGTGTGTCGGTTTGTTGTATGCATGAGATATTGTAGTCGACATTTGGACATGACGGCGGACTGGAAAATCTGACAGCAGACACCTACACGCTTACTCGTGACATGTGTTGACACGTTGGTCTTCGCTATGGGTCTCCGGACGAAAGAAAGGAGATGTTGGTCTTGGGTAATCAGTTTGATGTCGTTTTAACCGCAGCCACAGGGAACATCAGCTGACATGTTTCTTTACGTCTGCGTGCTGAGCGCTTGTCTCCGTTCCCCTCCGGCGGCACTTTTATACTAACGCGTGAAAGGAAATTCGATAGAAGAAGAAAGGGTTCTCTCTCTCTCCTCGATCTCTCTCTTGCTCTCCTCTCTCTCTCTTCTCTGCGTTTCTTTGTCTCGGCTTGTCTATGTTTTCTTTTTTGCATTGTTCTGCTCATCTCCCCTCCCCCCCTGCCTCCTCCCCATTTCTCTATCTGTTCTCTAATAATCTTTTTTATCAATGTTCTGGATGTCGATTGTCGTCTGGTCGGTTCTTGTCTCCTGTCCTTGTCTTCGCTCTCGCTCAGCGTTCTCCTATCTTTCAATTAGGGAAAAACGGTTTGTTTTCCGGGTTGACAAAGTTCGTCGCCACGAAGTAAGGGCCGTAAAAGCACTCGTTGATGGATTTTTATTCTCTATGAGCTATTCAGTTATCTGGATTCACACGTGATTGCATCCTGCCTATTGTAACCGTCTTTTCTCTTTCTTTTTTTTTTTTGGGGGGGGGTGGGGGGGTGGGTCCAGCCCGCCACGGTCCCTTGATTTGAAAAGATTTTTACTATCACTGACCGGACGATTTTTCTTTCATTCGTTTGGTGTTTCCTTGTGTGTTTTTCCTCTTTCTTACGGATGCTATTCTGCCTCTCGCTGGATTACTCCACACTGCTGTGCTCTGACATTTTCACCTCAAGTCCCTCGATATAGTAATAGTGTCAACCAGCCAGAGGATCGCACCGAAATTGTGTCTCTGAATGGGGTCCCCACAAGGCTGCAAGGAACCAAACGAGTTGATTAACCGTTCCCTTATGTCCTGTTGGTCGCTGGTCACGGGATCTTCTGTGCCCCCGGCCCCCCCTGCGTGGCGGGTTGTCAGAAAATCCGATGTTATCGCCCCGTCGTTTCCTGGTACGACCTGGGATTTTCCCGGACGTTAACATCTGTTTGTTTTTTTTGTTTCGACTCCATCACCATAACAGTCCACTTTCAATGAGACTAGAAAAACACGCGATTCCGTGTGTGAACGCCCCTACCGCCCGTAAATATTGCACACACAGTAATTACCCAAAATCCCTATCACAAACCTTTCGGAAGAGAAGGCAAGTGTGGGCGCCGAGTGAGTTGGATGGCCACGTTACACCTAGCTTGCACCTTCCTCGGATTGAGTTGCGCTGTCTGAAGGCGGGACAAAACAACAAACAAAACACAAATTCCAAAAACAAAACCCCCCAAAAAAACAACACGGTCATACAAAAACTCCCTCCCCTTTGTGGGAGATGGGATGAATACCTGCCGTCCGAAGACAGGAGAGTCGTCCGCAGGAGCATCCGCCTGCGTACGGGCAGAAAGAACGAAGATATGATACTTAACTCTTAGTCTTGGACCTGCCTGCTACTTCCCTCATCTTTCTGCCTGCCCTTCTCTGTCTACAAAAGGATTCTCCTTCTGCCCCTTACCATCCCGGAAGGCGTCCCCCAACTTCATCCCACCGATAGTGATGATGACATCGCCCATGCGAAGAATGTGATGAGAAGACCTCAAACCGTCCATGGGAACGTGGAAGAGGATAAACCGAACACTGAGATCCCACGTAATGGAAGGCAGCCTTCGCCAGTGCGCGTCACGGGATAATGAAGATGTTGACATCAGGCTCCAGATGTCGGTCTGAGACTTGGCCTAGCCTATCTCCCAGTGCTCGTCAGGGGATAATGAAGATGTTGACATTAGGCTCCAGATGTTCTGTCTGAGACTTTGGCCAGGCTTCTCTCCCATGCTCGTCACGGGGATAATGAAGATTGTTGCACATTGGCTCCAGATGTCGGGGTCTGAGATTATGCAACAGGACTACACCTACTCTATGGTTCATGGCATAATGTGCTTCCAAGCATCCCACCGGGGAGGAAGTGATGTCTGGGCAATGAGCGTTGCCAGTCAGAGATACGAGCCAGCACGTCACGTTAGTACGGCCATCCATTAAGTGGTTAAAAAAAAAAAAAACCGACGGCGTGGTTTTTCTGTCTTCCCATCTGAGTCGTAAGCACTCACCGACCCGGGTACGAGCCAGCCGGGATCAAGTGAAGTTCTGCCAGTCATACCACGTGTCACGGTACTCGAACCCAACGCCCTCTCTCCGCCTGAATCCTCTGAAACGAACTGCTGCACCACGGCCGTCAGTGGTACAGAGATAGACATAAACAGTTCTGCACGGACATGACGATAGACACACCCATCACACTGTTAGGGCAATATTACTGGACGATAGACACACCCCATCACTCTGTAGGAACGATGTATAGACGATAGACACACCCCATCACTCTGTTAGGACGATGTATAGACGAGACACACGCCATCACTCTGTTAGGAACGATGTATAGACGATAGACACACCCCATCACTCTGTTAAGGAACGATGTATGACGATAGACCACCCCATTACTCTGTTGGGAACGATGTATAGACGATAGACACACCCCATTACACACTGTCAGGATAATGTCTGACGATAGACACCCCCATCACTCTGTTAGGATCGATGTATAGACGATAGACACACGCCATTACTCTCTTAGAAACGATGTCTAGACGATTAGACACACCCCATACCCACTGTCAGGAATAATGTCTGGACGATAGACACACCCCATGACACTGTTAGAATGTCTAGACGATAGACACACACCATTTACACTGTTAGGAATGATGTCTGGACGATAGACAGAACCCTCTTCACCTTGTTGCCCATGATTTCAAATGACAGAGGTTTCTAAAAACTGAGTTGCCCACCCCTGCCTTTCAACAACGCAGGTCATTACATCGATGAAATCTACATTAGGGACCTCGCGCATTTTGAAGCCAATACAAGGAGTATTAAAACAAGGTACATTAAAAGAAAAAAAACAAAAACAAAAACAGAAAGACAACCAAAAAGAAGAGGCAAAAGAAAAGACAAACTTAAGCCAATGA
The DNA here is from genome assembly GCA_016801955.1 of Conus betulinus. Lineage (NCBI taxonomy): Eukaryota > Metazoa > Mollusca > Gastropoda > Neogastropoda > Conidae > Conus > Conus betulinus. The sequence continues at coordinate 8,542 of JADBJO010025480.1, forward strand.
AATAATAAAACAGACAAAGATCACTGATGATTATAAGAAAGTCAGTACATCTTAGAACGCAGCGGCAGAAAGGCATGTAGCGCAATAAAACTCTTAACGAAAAAACTAGTTACAAAGGAGAGCACGCAAACGTCAATAAAATCCAGAGCCCCATCAAGCTGAGAGGTTTTCCTAAACGAGGGGGCAGAGCGACATTTCAATGCCAGCACGACAAGATCTGGCAGAACCATGGCAAAACTCTTCCGTGGGATTTGCCCGTCTGGACCAAGGTAATCAAGAAAATGAGAAATTGAAGAGAGTTTTTTTACATCCCTTTCTTCGGCAATTACAGAGCTGACAATCCTCAGAGCATAAATGTCAACACTGTCTCTTTCAGTTTGGGAGGTTTCTTGTTTGCCGCTAAAGGACTGTTTTGAACCTTTGCTATTTCATTAAGCTGAAAAACTCCCCTTTTCCCATCAAATTATGCAGTCTCCTTATCGACTTCCACTGTTCGCTCGCGTTCGTGTAGTGTGCATCTCTCTCTCTCTCTCTCTCCTCTTCTCTCTCTCTCTCTCTCTCTCTCTCCTCTCCCTCTCTCTCTCCCCCTCCCTCTTCTCTCTCCCCTTCTCGTCCCCCCTCCCTCTCTCTCTCTCTTTCCAAAAACATGAAAGGTCACGCGAGCAGACACACTCACAAAAAGGGCGCCTAAATCGATGTGCCGAACTATGATGCACACGTTTTCAGAAATAGGTCAGTGACGGGAGCGCTTGGAATAGGACCAGGGGATGGAGGACGCTCCTGGGACAAGATTGAAGGGTTCCTGATCGAACATCACCGGTCCAGGTTTTTTTGTTGTTTTTTTTAACCTCGGAGTTAACATTGATTCTGACTCATTTCTCTAACAGTCCTTCGAATGAGACCATAAACCGAGGTTCCGTGAGTGAACGCCCCGCATAACATCTTGCACCCACGTAAAAATCCTATCACCAACTTTCGGAAAGAGAGGCCAGTTTGGCCGTTGGTATGGATGGCACGTTACAATAAGCATGCCACCCCCCCGAAGTTTAGAGTATGGGTGTCTTAATGGCGGGATAAAAAAGTCATACCCACCAAAACTCACTGCCTTTGTTGGTAGATGGGATTAATTCATGCCTTGTCTATAAGGGAGTGTCCGCAGGAGTATCTCGTAGCCTGCGTACGCGGGGGGAAAAAAAAAGAGCGCTGGTCCATGCTCATGTTTGTGTTCCGTCCCAGACATGCTTGAGAGTGACATAAACATTGCTGACTCGCACACTGACCCAATGCTCACTGCTTAGATGATAGGCCAACATGCTCCCTACAGCTTATTGAAATGGAGACAAAAGGACGACTCAAAGTACAATGGGATATAAATATAAATTAACAAATAACAAAGAGAAAAGAAAGGAAGGAAAAGAAGAAAAAAAGGGAGTGGAGGGTGGAAAACGTTTCCCGACTGCTGCATGCTGAAAGAAAGATCTTCATCAAGCTTCTGCCCTCTGCGATTGTTGTCGTTCCTGGCTCTAATGGCAAGAAGTTGGAAACAAGCAGTCGACTAATCTTCTCTACCGCCTGTCAGTTACAGAAGAGCGATGTTATAGTCTCTCCTGATCATCCATCAATCAAGTCCTTTGTTTGCACACAATTCGCGCATGTAAAATAACCGATGGCATGGCAACCCAAGGCATTTGTCATTGGCAAGGTTCTGTGGGAACATTTAATTATTTATTGTTAAAACATAATGCAGAAAAAGACGGATGGTACTTCTCATTGTGTACGCATTTTCTGGGCAGGACCAGCCCCAAGTTTACACACACACGGCTCACGCGCGCGTGCGGCAAACACACACACACACACACACCCCACACACACACACACCCACACACAACACATCAGATATATGGTAATGGGTGGTGTGGATAAGACGTCAACGCGGTAACAATTACACTACACCCCATTACATTATAGTTTACTACAATGCATTACAATACATACATCACACATGGTACAGTTCCAACACGGATACAATACAGTATCATACATCATTTTAAGGCTGAGCATCTCCCCACTCTCCCATTCGCCTCACACCCATAACATCATCTTAATGTTTTAAGGCAGAGTCCTGGCAACACACTCCATCTTCTCCAAACAGCTGGACACTGTAACATGAAAATCCTTTTCAACGGTAAGCTTGATATTATTATGATTTTTTTGTTGTTGTTGTTTTTGGTTTCCCGGTGCAGATCTTTATCATGGACGATATGTAGACAGGACGATCGTTGCACTTGCGCAGAGAAAGAAACGGGAGCGAGGCACTGGGTTACAGCATACTAGTTTTCTATGTGCTCAGCGTGTATGCAGCACACCGTTTGCAATGTGTAGCTGGGAGTGATCTTCAGACGTGATAATCATGTCTTCAAATCTCCATTTGTTACCCACACCTTGAACTTTTAAACCCCCCTCCCCCCACTTTTTTTTTTACTGTGAGTTACACGCCCGTGTCTGCCTTATACATCTGTCTACCTACTATCACAAAAGACTCGGACGATGGATAAAAGTTAGATACACAAAGACGAGGTATACAGACGTTGCCTTGCTTGCGACGGATGTCTGGGCCAGAACGCCCACGTTTCATGATGCGAGTTTAGGAAGGAAAAAATACCTCCTGGTTCCGAGCATCAGCATAGAGACAGGGATGGCTATTTTGTCCTTAGCGGGACTACTCAAGGGTTTTTTTTTTTTTTCTTTCAATCACGAATGTCCTTTGCACAGCGCAGGTTTTATTCCTATTGTCTACCAGAAGGGCGATCTCTCTCTCTCTCTCTCTCTCTGTGTGTGTCTCTGTCTGTCTGTCTGCCTCTCTCTCGCTCTCTCTCTCTCTCCTCTCTCTCTCATTAAAATATACCTCAGGAGAAAAATTACGTGAGGCACTGATGAACGATGTCTGGCTGTGGCCTTTCTGATGCGGCAGCCAAAAGAGACGTGATGAAAAGGATCGTATGCATACGGACCGACACATCTGCATGCAGGGCAGATGCTTTTATTTCCCACATTCTGACTGAAACCGATGGTTAGATACACAATGTGTTGATGACAGTTTGTATTGACGAAGAAGGTCTGGAGCCAGAATCACTTCATCCACAAAAACAAGGAAAGAAAAAGAAAAGCGCCGGAGGAATCGGGGAACGTGTGCGTCGTTTAAACTATACAGACACAAGCAGCAACAAGTTTGACCTGTTTCCTTGTGTACATAAAACGAATTATACACAAATTAAGACGCAAAGATCGCTTTAATAAGCAGCAAGCCGAAAGAATGGAAAAATACAAGAAAGAAACACAAAGCATGCTTTTAACTGTAAGTGATTTCTTTTACTGTATTCATTTAAATATCTGCAGACCAGACTTGGTAGTCATGTATTGCAGACAAGACTAAAACACTAACAAAAAAATAATAAGCCACCATAAAGCAACCTTTGGAAGTCATGTTGCATCCCATATAACTTCACTGCCTACGTTATAGGAAAGGGGAAAACGTTGGTACATGCCCAGGTAGGGCGCCCGATTCTTCATCCAGGATTGGCCCTTAAAGAGCACTGGGAGATAGTCGCATGGAAACATCCCGACCTGTGTATTGAACGGCCCTGCAATGAATCATACTTGTGCAGCTAGGGAAGGTCAGATGTCCTGTTTTCCTGAGAGAAAAAAAAACACACCCAAATTGGACGAGCCCACACATCGCACCCAACCCCACCCCTTTTAGATCCCTCCGTTCTCTCTCTCTCTCTCTCTCTCTCTCTCTCTCTCACACACACACACACAACACACACACACACGCGCGCGCGCGCGCACGCACGCACGCACACACACACTTGTTTCACTATCACTCTCCTTCTCGAGATTTCGTACTGTGAGGTGAGCGCTTTGCAATGCTTGTAGTCAGTCTCTCTTGCTGAGAGTGAAGGCAGAATATAATTGGACAGTGCCGTTATGAATGTGCACGCAGATTGTAGTGCATTTCTGCGAAAATCTGCAGTCAGATTCCACTTGGTGAGTGACGCATCAGTCTTGAGGAATCCATGCTGGGAAGCTGAATGGGGACAGAGGCTTATCAAATGAGCGTACTTTTTTTTTTTTTTTTCAAACGTTATTTTTTATTTGCCTCAGCGTCATACCATTTTTTGATTAGCAGCAGCGAGCGGCGACATGCTGGCTATTTTTTGGATTCCCGATTCTTGGCTGTGGCCAAAGCACATGTGGACATTGTTCTTGAGTGAGAGCAGGCCTCTCTGTCTGTCTGGTCTGTCTGTCTCTATCTCTCTCTACTTACCTCTCTCGTCTCCCCTCTGGTCTCCGTCTCTCTCTCTCCACACTCTCTCATACATACATCCTTTCTCTCTCTGTGTCTATCTGTCTGTCTGTCTCTCTCGCTCTGTCTTTTTTTCCCTTTGTTTGTCCGTCGGTCTATCTGCCTGTATGCCTTCCACAGTCCTCTGTCTCTCCCTGTCTCTTTTTTTGTGTCTGTCTGTCTGTCCTGTCTATCTGTTCCTGTCGGCCTCTCTCTCTCTCTCTCTTCTCTTTGTCTATCTTGTCTGCCTGTCTCATCTCTAAATCTGTCGCGCTGTTTCGTCTGTCTCTCTTCTGTCTGTCCTCTGTCTGTCCTGTCCCATCCTTCTTTTTGTTTTCCTTCCGTCTCTCTCTCTCCTCTCCTCTCTCTCTCTCTCTCTCTTCTCTCTCTCTCTCTCTCCTCGCTCGCGCTCGCTCTGAGATAATCTCCCTAATCTCATCCAATTAGAAACTCAATGCTTTTTCGGGTTTGTCAAAGCCGCCTGAGACGTACGTTGAAAGAACTGTGGTCGGATGGTTTTTTTTTTTTTTTTTTTAATGTTTCATTCAATCTGATCTGGATTCAAAATGATGAATATCTGTCATTTTTTTTAAATCACTATTTTGTTGCTTTTTTTTATATGTAAAGAAAACATGTTTACAATGACTGAACGTTATAATTTGTTGTTCTGTTCCCTGTTTCTTGCCCTGTACTGGAATTCCTCTTCACCACCGCTGATTCCAGACCTTTCTTCTTCTTCGTCTGCAACATGCAGGCCGATACTCCTTGCGGACCTCCCTATATAGACAGGCAAGGATTAATCCCATCTACTCAACAAAGGGAGTGGAGTTTTGGGTGCTTTATGACCGTTTTTTTTTTTTTTCTATCCTGCCATTAAAGGCAGCCATACTCCACCTTCGGGGAAGGTGCATGCTATGTGCAACGTGTCATCCATACCATCGGCCAAACTGGTCTTCTCTTCCGAAAGTTGGTGATGGCATTTTACGTGTGTGCAAGATGTTATGCGTGCGTTCACAACACGGAACCTGGGTTTATAGTCTCATTCGAAGGACTGTATGGGGAAAAGGAGTCAGACTAATGTTAACTCCGAGGGAAAATTCCCCTGCTTACCGAAACGGCCCCGGCGGAGATTCGAACCCGCGCTAACACCTTGGATTACGAGTCCGGCGCTCTACCAATGAGCTATTTCGGCCTAGAAGGGGCCGAAAGAGATAGTTCCTGATAAGATTTCATTCGCCTTTGTTGGGGCTTCCTTAATTCCCTTAAAGATTTGTTTGTATGCACAGCCTTCCTTTTCCTAACTCTTGTCCTTTATTACCTTCAGGAAACTGACAAAAGGTATTTTCTTTCTTTCCATGTCCCCTGATAAGAATTGCTTATTGCTTTTTGGAGGCCTCTGCTGCCTCCTTCATCTCCCTGCTTCCACTCTCGTTATATGCCCCCAGATCCCCTGACATCACACACACACAACACACACACACACACACACACACACACACACACGTACGCACACATACACACGCACCACACACACACACACACTCACGCCCACAAACCCACGCATGCACGGACACACAGACAGACAGACAGACACACACACACACTTTCTCTCTCTCCCACACACAACACACACACACACACACCACACACACACACACACACACACCACTCACACACATACACACACACTCATTTCGCTGACGCACGAACGCACGCATGCACACAAGCAAGCAACGCACCACACACACACACACACACCACACACACACACACACACACACACACACTCACGTACGCACGCACACAAGCAAGTACACTCCGGAAGCTCCCCCTCCCCCCCCCACCCCCCCCCCCCACCCCAGTGCATTCACCGACAGTGCCATGCACTGACGATACTGCAGACTGCAGGACGACCTCATCCCAGACATGGATGTGAAAGGGACAATGAACGCTGAGACCCTCACGAGAGGAGGGCATGAAGAACTACCTTTTTTTTTCCAATGATGATCCTGAGGATGATGATGTTGGCTGACATACACCTCTGTACCTGTCTGACGCTACACAACAGGACTGCTCCTTTTTGATTCCTTGCAAAACGCATCTCGGCATCAACCAGGAGAAATGCAGGCGTTAGCATCGTCATCAGGAGATCTGAGCTACACTGTGAGAGAGGTATTGGTTCAGCAGTGACATCAATGGCATTGTTTCTATTTTCTCATTTGAGACCACGTTTACGCAACAACTCTAAATATGAGCCAGCCAGGATAAACTGAAGTTCAACAAACAGTCATGATCGTACTCGAACCCATAGCCTGTCAGCATGAATTCTTGAAAACAAACGACTGCACCACTGGCTGCTTGTAACGCTGCTGTAGACATAAACAGCCCAGTGCCGAAAAGTTTGGTAAGCACGACCACTTACGCTATTAGGTATAATGCCAGCACGATAGATACAGCCCTCTATCCCTTGCGCATGATTTAAAATCACAGAGGTTCCTAAGAACGGGTTGTCTACCACTGCCCTTGCACAACGCAGATTATTAGAAAAAACAAACCCATGGACATGGGAGAAAAAGAAAAAAAACTTTTGTCATTTTCAAGGTAATAAAGGCCAAGATGTAACCACTGTGCATACAAACAAACAGGGATTAAGGAAGAACAAGGCGAAAGAAATACATGCAAACCTCAGCTAACAAAGCATTGAAACCAGAGGAGAAAACCACTGATACAAGGAAGTCAATACATCTCAGAAACGCAGCAGAAGAAAATGTAGCGCAATGAAATAGGAAAAAAAAGCTAGCCCCAGAAGACAGCACGATGTTCCATAAAGCCTGAGGCTAATCAAGCTGAGAGGTTTCACTAAATGGGAGGGTCAGAGCGACAGTCCTGCGCCTGCACAAAACATCTGGCAGAGTTATATGGGCAAACTTTTTCTGCTGAATCTTGTCAGTCTAAAAAAAAAAAAAAAAATGATGAAGAAAAATGGAAATAAAAGAGAGGTGTAGGTCTTTTTTTTATGGCTGTTGTAAAATTCGGGTCAGAGAATGACTATCAAAGCTGTCACTTTCAGTTTAAAGGCTTCTTTGCTTGCCGTTAACAAAGTGTTCGCTTGGACTTTTCGCTATTTTTTTTTCCTGGTTCAAAATCATCGTTTCAAGTCAGGTTATGTATCTTTAACTGACCTCCTGTTCGCTCGCGTTCGAGTAATGCGTGAATCTTTCTTTCTCTCCTCTCTCTCTCTCTCTCTCTCTCTCTCTCTCTCTCTCTCTCTCGCTCTCTCTCTCTCTCTCTCTCTCATGTTTATAGCCACCGTCAAAAATGGGGAAAAATGCAAACCGTTCCCTTCTGCTTTCATCAGCAATGTAAGAATTCAGGAACTGTGCGCTAGGCATGATGATGCTTTCATCAGCAATGTAAGAATTCAGGAACTGTGCGCTAGGCATGATGATGCTTTCATCAGCAATGTAAGAATTCAGGAACCGTGCGCTAGGCATGATGATGGACATCAATCCTTCATGGCCTGCTCAGATCAAAACAATACACAAAACTGTATCCAGAGAAATGTATCAATTCCGCAGGGTTAGGCACTTAACAAAAAAATTCATACCAGAAAATGACCTTTGAGCACACACACACACACTTTCTTTCTTCATCAATTACGGTACAGGACTATTCGCCTCAGTCAGAGTGGATTCGATGAAACCTTTAGCCGGTATCGATAAACGCGCCCTTAATTGAAGTGGTTATCCCGAAATCCTCGAGCCTTATACAATCAGATTATACTCAAGTTGGAGTTCTATCAACCAACCAAGCAACCGATCAATCAACCAACCGACCAACCAATCAATCAATCAACCAGTCAATCAATCGATCAAGCAATCAATCAATCAGTCAGTCAATCAATCAATCGATCAATCAATCTCTATGAAGAGCAAGAGGCGACACTGCGAGCCGACAGTTTTTAATGATGCACCTCCGTTTATCTGTTTTGCTTCAATACTCGCTATAGAGCTTTAAAACATAGATACAGTAAATAATGATGGAAGGGGTGTTGTTAGATTAGGGCCGGATGGCGCTCATGGACAAGGCTAAAGAGGTGCCTGACCAAATCATGAGCCCATGTGTGCCTTGCAAGGAAGAAAAAAAGGACGGTTCTGTTTCTATGGTGACGTACTCTCCCTGGGGTGATCGGCCCACAGTTCACACAGAGAAATCGGTCACAATGATGCCGGTGAGGACCACAACGCAATACAGAGCGATACAATAAAACACTAGTCAGTAGACAACATATCCCCGAAGATGGAGTACGGTTGCCTTAATGTCGGGAAAAAAAAACGGTCATACACACAAAACTCCACAGCCTGTCTATTCAGGTAGTATCCGCAGGAGTACCAGCCTGTGTTCTTACCACCAAGGCTACATCAAAACGTTGTTACGCTCTCCATAGTTATGCGGGATTGTCTTCAGTCGTGACAAGCTCCTAGCATAACATTATCAGTCTCAAAAATCCCCCGAAGTCGGAGTGTGGCTGCCCACGTGGAGGGGTAATCAAAAACGGTCACACACGTCATGTTCTCATCCCCAGCTGATGCGTTTGTACCATAGTGTTCAAGT
>JADBJO010025481.1:10000-12500 GCA_016801955.1 Conus betulinus
AGAGAGAGCGAGAGAGAGAGGAGAGAGAGCGAGACAGAGGAGAGAGAGAGAGAGGAGAGAGAGAGAGAGAGAGGAGAGAGTCGTGCAACACTATTCCCACCGTGAAAATCTAATTTAAAAGACCAACTTGAGCCAATCGTACCTCGTTTGCAGAGAAAATTACAGACGATAACATGTTTTGTGAGGAATCGCCTGAGTCGGATCAGCCGTTGAAACACACAGACCAAGGACAGTGCTCACTCGGTATTTTTTTTTTAGGATAAGTTGATCTGCTGTTCGCGACATTGAAATGAAAGGGAGGAAGTTCATGGGAAGAGAGCGTGTTCAAAACATGATATGAGCTGAATAATGGAGGTAAAACAGATAAGGAATGGAGTGGAAACGGGAGAATGGATGGCAGGAGAAATAAGGCGAACAATCTCTGTGTCTGCCTGTCTGTCTGTCTGTCTGTCTCTTTCCTCTCTCTGTCTGTCTGTCTCTCCCTCTCTCTCTTTCTCTGGTTCTCTCTCTCCCTCTGTCTCTCTCTCTCTCTCTCTCTCTCTCTCTCTCTCTCTCCTCCTCTCTCTCTCTCCTGAGACTGACAGACTGACTGACAGATAGTAGACAGACAGACAGACAGACAGACAGACAGAGAGCATGGGCACATCGAGGAAACACTGAAAAGTTGGAAAGTACATAGAAAACTTGCGTAAAAGTCAAAAAGGGGCTAGAGTAGTTCATTGGGATTGAAAAAAGAGAATATGACAAAAAGACAGAGACTTTGTGAGCATGATTTTTGTTTTTGTTTTGTTTTGCTTCTGTTTTTTTTTTATCTCCTATCCCACCATGCCCCAGCCAGCATGCATCCACCCTTTCAGGGGTGTGGTGTGGGGGCTATTGGTTCCCTCCCTTGTTCGTTTTTTTTTCATAGCATCTGTTTAGGTATATACCCTCGCAGTTTTTCAATATTTCATTTAATAATAATTGCTATAGAGTAAAAAAAATTTATATCGAAATACTCGAATTATGGCACTTTTGTATGATCTTGGACAGCTGTAGTTAAAACGTTATATATAGATGTATTGAATAATGTGTGTATCGTTGATGTAACATGTGTATTAAATAAAAATATAACCTTCATTGCAAGGAGAAAAAAAAAGACAGAGACTTAGAATGAGAGGGATACAACAGACACATGTGCAGTCAGATGAACCAGAATACGTGATAAGGAACGATCGAGTCTTTCAGACATCAGGCTGGGAGAACGATCAGATGAGATCAGATGAGAGCAGGCATCATTGATCATTGTCCCTCCAAATCCCCAGGAGGGCCAATGGACCCATTGATCTGTTGAGAATCAAAATATTCGCTGCGCATCCCCCATTCAGCCGCAAGGTCCTTTCTCATGGCTATGGATTTTGTCTGAAAGAGAGAGCTGGTGAATGTCCTGGCGATTCACACAAAAGCTGACTGGACACCAAAAACGCAACAATGTCTTGTAACTAACTCGGGCGTGAAAAAAAAAAAAAAAAAAAAAAAAAACGTGGAGTGGAAAGTAGACAGTTCTCCCTTCTTCCACGCTCCACATTTCCTCTCACCACATCCCCTTCTCCTTTCATTCTCAAAAGACACCCCCCCCCCAACTCTACTTCCATTCTCCTTACCTAAACTTCAGACTATATCAGTTGTTTTAATGGAACGGCACAACCAACTGGCACTGAAAGGTTCTCAGACAAGGTTTTCAGAATGGTGTCGAAAAAGACGGGATAGGGCCTGTGTGGGTGGAAATACACTTGAGAAAATAGAACAGCATCAGGGGTGGAAGGAAGCATACAGAGCAGATCGATTCCTTGGAGAGGGAATCATTCTGTGATCCAAATCAACGAAGATCTCAGAAAACACACAGATGCTTTTCTTCTTTTGTGTTTTCTTTCTTTCGTTTTTTTTCTTTCTTTCTTTCCTTCTTTCCTTTTTTCAAGTTGAGCGCACTTTAGCATACAACTTGGTCTGCTAACGAGGTCCTAGAAAGTAAAGTAAGAGAAAGAGAGAGAGAGAGAAGAGAGAGAGAGAGAGAGAGAGAGAGAGAGAGAGAGAGAGAAGCGGAAGCGGAAGTGGAAGTGTATTCAGTGTAGGCCATAGCCCATTCTGAAGGGGGCACAATATCTTGATAATACACTTTTCAGTGAAACATGAATAGTTGGTTAAATATATAACATAACATGACAGCTGAGCATTTATCTATCCTAATCGCATTATCCAACACCACTTTAACTGAGTAATACAGTGCGTCTTTTAAATGCTTTGTACAACTATATGCAAACATTTCTCAATGTTGTTTCATTTCGATTTGCCATGAGCCGTACGACATGAAACAGACATGGGTTTCTGAGATATTTAGGGGGGATAATATCATTTCGCAAATCTTGGAAGGCAGGACACACAACAAACAACAAAAAATGCTTGAGAGAGAGAGAGAGAGAGAGAGAGAGAGAGACAGATCCAGAGAGAGAGAGAGAGAGAG
>JADBJO010025481.1:15000-20000 GCA_016801955.1 Conus betulinus
ACTATCTTGATCTGAATGTAACAAAAACGAAGAAATGTTGATTGATTTTAGAAAGAATCAAAAGCTGTACCACCCCCTTTTTAACGTGTTGAATCATACAAATATTTAGGAACTTTTATAGATAATAAGCTGAATTTTAAATCCCATGTTGAGTATGTCCACAAAAAAATGTCAAACCAGATTATATTGTCTTCGCAAGCTGCGATCATTTCATGTGAATACTGACATTCTTCGGACATTTTATTCATGCTTCTTGGAATCTGTTCTAACTTTCTCATTTATGTGTTGGTATGGTGGGTTGACTGTGAAGAGCAGAAATGTGCTTGAGAAAGTGGTGAACGTGGGAGGAAAAATCGTTGGTGAGAGACAAAAAAGTCTGAGTGAGCTATACAGGTGCCGTGTGTTTGTAAAGCGAAGAAGATTACGTGTGACCAGACCCACGTTCTTGCAAATCAGTATGACCTTCTTCAGTCAGGACGAAGATATCGATCGGTTAAATGCAGAAGTGTCAGATTTAAACAAAGTTTTATTCCCCCCTGTCCATTGATTTCATGAACCGAGAAGATGTTTAATTGAAATCCAAATTCCTCTATATGAATGTATGTCATATGTGAGAAAATGGGTAATGTGGCTAAATTATTGTTTATTTGCTGTGAATGTGTGTGACCACAAATTAATTTCTCAATTGAGATAATACCTGCCTGTCTGTCTGTCTGTCTGATCTGTCTCTTTCTGTCTCTCAATCCGCGTGCCTGTAATGTTTGTCTGTCTATCTGTCTGTCTTTTCTGTCTGTCTATTTGTCTGACCTTGTCTGTCCTGTCTGTCCCCCCCCCCCCTGTGTTCTGTCTGTCTTCTGTCCCATCCGTCAGTCAGTTGGTCTGTCTGTCCTGTCTGTTCTGTCTCTCTCTCTCCTCTCTCTTTCTCTCTGCAGTCAAGTCTCGCTTACCAGTGTTTTACACCACCACATTTAAGCCTTACATCATACCTCAACGCCCTTCTATTTCCCTGTGAACATTTCTACACAGGATTCTTGTTCCTATACCCCATCCCCCCATCCATCCTCCCTCCTCGTTTACCACTGTACTCCCGCCAATTCCCCCACCCCCCCACACGTTTTCCTGAGTCCTTCACTGTGACGAATCTCTCCCATCCAGTTGCCATCCAAACCACCACCTCCTCCCCCTCCCCATGGATTAGAGGGGAGATAACCTAGCGCTCCCCTCCCCCTCAAAACACTCACAGCAGGCACCATCACAACCTCCTTTCAATCCGGCACCACCCCCGTACACACACCCTTACCCCGCCATAACCATGCCACCCCCCCTCACACGCATGGCACACAGACACACACACACACACACACACACCCACACACACCACACACGCACCTCACGCACGCACGCACGCACTACACGCACGCAAGCCGCACGCACGCGCCGCACAACACACACACACAACACAACACACACACATACACCCCATATACAGAAGATAGAGAGAGAGAGAGAGAGATCGGAGAGAGAGAGAGAGCGAGAGAGAGAGAGAGCTTGAGGGGGCAGCAATGTTGGAATAACACCCCTCTGAAATACCCTATGGTGCATTGGAGAGCAGCAACAGATATTTTCAAAGTTCCAAATTCTCATGTAATTATCTCTTCACGTCTCCCAACCCACCCTCTTCCCCATAACTTCGTAGAGAAGTGCTAGCAAACAAGCAGCCAGCTGCGTTTTTCGCAGGATTTGAGAGAAGATTCTCTCTGAACAGTTTCCAAAACACCAGAAGGGATTAGTCTCAGCGGGATGCCACAGTGGAATTTCAAGGAACGGAGGGTTGAGGGAACATGAAGAAGCTGATCAATACTTAGTAAAGAAAACTGCAGGAAAAGAGACAGACGGAGGCATGACCTCATTTGGTGATACAGGGCGTGTTTTCACACATAGGTTCAGTTTTTCCTGTTTATTGCATTGCTTCAAAAAGACGAACAAGATGGATGAAACTGTGGAGCCCAAAAAGGGAGAGGAGAGGGACGGGAGAGAGAGAGAGAGAGAGAGAGAGAGCGAGAAAGAGAGAGAGAGAGAGAGAGGAGAGAGACCAACAGGCAGACAGACAGGCCATGAGAGGCAGAGACGACATAACAATGGTAGAGGCATACCACACACACACACACACACACACACACACAACACACGCACACGCAACACACACACACGCACTCACGCCCGCACACACACACACGCACACACACCACACACACACACCACACACCACACGACACACACGTCGCGTCTTCGCAGCGCAAAGAGAGAGGGGGAGAGAGAGTGAGAATAATACAGAGAGAGAGAGAGAGAGTAAGATAGAGGGACAGAGAGAGAGAGAGAGAGAGAGAGAGATAGAAGAGAGAGAGAGACAGACAGACAGGCAGACAGACAGACAATTAGGCAGACGATAGGCAAGGCAGGCGGCACACCACACACACACCACACACACACCACACACACACACACACACACACACCACACACACCGCACGCACACGCACACTCACGCACGCACTGCACACACACACACACACACACACACACACACACACACACACACACACAAGGAAGAAAAGAGAGAGAGATAGAGAGAAACAGAGAGAGAGAATAAGACAGACAGATAGAGAGAAGACGAGAGAGAGAGAGAGAGAGAGGAGAATAGAGAGAGAGGAGAGAGAGAGAGAGACAGACAGACAGACAGACAGACAGACGACAGAGAGAGAGGAGATGTAGAGAGAAAGTTGGGTGGAGGGGGTAGCAGTGCGGGAATAAGCCCTCTGAATATAGCACATGGGACTGGACAGTAGCAACAAATATTTTCTGTCAAAATTCCAAAATACTCAATTATCACCCCCCACCTTCTCTTCCACCCATCCTCTTCCTCACAAACTGAAACTTTGCAGTGTGATGCGATCACACATGATAGTCAGCTGTTTTCAGCAGGACGTGAGGGAAGATTTTTCTGAACGGTTTGCAAAAGACAAGAAGGGATCAGTCTCAGCAGGGATACATAGGGGAGTGGAAAGAGGGAAGATGAAGAAAGCCGATCAATACTTTGTAATGAGAAAACTGCAGGCGTCAGACAAACAGAGGTAGGGACCCCATCTGGAAAGGTTAGGCGTTTTGGTTTTTGGTGGTTTTTTTTTTTTTTTTTTTTCTTTCTTTTTAATAGAAGCTCAGTTCTTATAAATGAACTTGATGCTGGAAACAATAAAGAAACAAAAACTTTAGAGGTGCCCAAGAAGGTGAAGGGGAGAGAGAGAGAGAGAGAGAGAGAGAGAGAGAGAGAGAGAGAGAGAGAGAAGAGAGAGAGAGAGCATAGAGAGAGAGAGACAGACAGACAGACAGAGAGAAGACAGACAGAGACAGACAGACACCGACAACACACACACACACACACACACACACACACACACACACACACACACACACACACACACACACACAGATAATCTGACAGACAAACAGACAGACAGAACAGACAGACGGACAGAGACAGAGTCTCAGTGGCGCTGGGGGTAGTCGCAGAAGAGAAAAATAATAAGAGTAGCTATACCAGAAAAAACGGAAGATGGTATATATGGAAGGACAGAATGAATTGAAAACACATTGTGCAACAGGAAGGACAAAACAACGTCGGTGTTGGATAGAGTAGGGAGGGGGGTAGGGGGGGGTGGGTAGACAGTCTGTGGGAAAACTGTGTATCACTGGAGACAAAGGGCATTAGATTTTCGAAGTCGGAGGTTGTGTGTGTGTGTGTGTGTGTGTGTGTGTGTGTTTGTGTGTGTTGTGTTTGTTTGTTGTGTGTTTGTTGTGTGTGTGTGTGTCCCCCCCAAACGGAAACAAGTTGGGGAGGCAAGGACGGGGACTGGCTCATTTTTTTATGTCCCATGTATTATCAGTTTTCTCACCACATTACCACCGGTTTTTTTAGTCGGAAAGGAGGAGTTTTTGAAAACATGTTGGCACTTGAGGAGTAGAAAGAAATGCTTGTGATATGACACAACAAGTGGTAGTGTCCATAAAAGTGGGCTATACAAGTGGGCAAGGATGAACTGTTACCAACAAGCATGGCTCCATACCAGATTGTAACACAAAGTCAGTTAAGGGATGAAAATGAATGTAAGAGCGGTGAAGAATGCTGGCAAATTCAAAGGACAGCACGTCTTAGAGAGAGAGAGAGAGAGAGAGAGAGAGAGAGAGAGAGAGAGAGAGAGAGAGAGAGAGAGAGAGAGATAGAGTTATTTCCAAACTCTGATGTTGGAAATGAATGGTTAAAAGTTCTTTTTCATGACACAGCATACTACGTCATCCCCCAAATAAAACATATTGTAAAAGACGACATTGTGTGTTTGCTTTATACATACATTTCTTTTGCAAACACACACAAAACTGAGAACAGACAGACAGTAAGAGAAAATTCCACTCTCTCTCTCTCTCTCTCTCTCTCTCTCTCTCTCCTCTCTCTCTCTCTCTCTCACACACACACACACCACACACACACACACACACACCACACACACACACACACACACATATGTATACCCTCTCATCCATACCTACGTTCATTAACACACACACACACACGCGCGCGCGCGCGCGCGCGCGCGCGCGCGCGCGCACACGCGCACGCCACGCACGCACGCATGTACGCACGCACACACACACACACCACACACACACACACACACACACACACGCACGCACGCACGCAGGCACATACCCCGCCCCCCCCCCCCCACACACCACCACACCACAACACACACACACACAAACACACACGCGCACGCGCGCGTGCGCGTGCGCGCGTGCGCACACACGCACGCACGCACGCAGGCAGGCAGGCAGGCACGCACGGCACGCACGCACGCACGCACGCCACGTCACGCACCACGCACACACACACACACATTCACACACGCATATGCCACAACGCACACACACACACGGTTTTTCATCACG
>JADBJO010025482.1:0-2500 GCA_016801955.1 Conus betulinus
CCGGTGTCTTTTGCAAACTATTAGCATTCATTTTCTTGCTTTCCTGTGAGGTGGCCGTCTTTGTAGATGTCAGTATGGCCCTGCATAGGTGTGTTGTCCTCACCTGGATGAACAAAGCTGGGTATCAGTGGAAGAAGAGAGTGACTTCTCTCGTCTGTCTCCTGGCGTGGCTGGCAGGTGCCTGTCTGTCTATAGTTCCCACTGTGTCATCAGACAGTGACTTCAGCCAGACAAGCCTCTGCGTCCCCCTGCCTGTCTCAGGAGAACAACCTGGAGGACATCACTACGCCTTCAGCCTGCTAGTCGTTCTGAACGGCATCATGATGGTGTCCACTGTGGCGGGACAGATTTACATCTACATCATGATCCGAGGCAACACTTTAGACGTTCTAGCCAGAGACAACCAAGAATATGACCTCACTACAGGACGTTGTATTATCAGAATTTCTATAGGGGACGTCTGCTGTTGGTGCCTCGTGACGTTGTGGGCTGCTCTGACGTCACAGGAAGTGTGGATTCGCGGTGAGGTAAATATCTCCATATCGATCTTTTTCATTTTTGTCAGTGCATCTATAACGCCGTACCTGTATCTGTTGAATGACGTGTTGGAAACGTCGCAGACAAGTGCTGAATCAAAGAGTTTTGAAGCGTCTTGGGTTTAACATTAAGGATAAACTATGAAAAAAGTAGCATGCAGTGTACACTGGGTTTGAAGAGTACAGATCTAGACGCCATGGAGTTATTATCTGTTTTACTGTATAGAAATGTTGAATGTTAAATCTCTCTCTCTCTCTCTCTCTCTCTCTCTCTCTCTCTCTCTCTCTCTCTCTCTCTCTCTCTCTCTCTCACACACAAGCAAACGCATTTCATCCACGCGGCTTTTCCTTTTTTTTTTTATATTGACCAGTACGCCTGCTGAGGCTCCCCCTTTTTGTGGGAAACATTGAATTCTATTTTCTCAGCCACGGCTGTCTCTGTGATCAAACCTGAAGGCGGAGTAATTTTAAAAAAAAAAAAAAAAAAAACCGGCGGCTCTTAGACTGACGACGACTGCCAGCCAACTCCCTTCCGCACAAGCTCAAGTAATTACCGTGCTGTGTTCCGACGAACACGTCTGATGAAGAGGAACAGACATAGCACCGAAACGTACAGAAATCACCTTCAGAAAAAAGAGTGTCTATACAGTGTTCCCATAGAGACCCGTATAATCATGTGGGACTAATCATTTTAAAAGACATTTTCCTGCCTGGCACCCCACAAGGACTTGTATAATGATTTAGGATTAGTCGACTAGTATAATAGTGCAGGATCAATACATGTAAGAAGACAGTTTTATGATCGAAGTACTAGTACAATAATGTAGAATCAAAATATTTTTACTGACATTTTCTGTTTGGCACTCCCATGGGAGGTATAATGATGTAGGATTAATATGTTTATATAGACAGTCTCTGCCCGGTCTCCCTACAGGGACTAGCAAACCTCTTCATAGACATCCATAAACAAATCAAGACTACAGACTTCATTGATAACGTAGAGTAGCAGTGCACAGAACCCTGCGTGAACTCCGTGAAGAAGAACCATCAGGCGAAATCATGAGCTGCTTTTTTTAACTGAGAAAGAATTACAGTAAGCCATCCCACAACAGTCGGCTAAAAAAAAGACATCATTCGTTCACCAGTCACCAAGATTTCAGAGAGCTATCGTGATGGAACTCAGAGTGTATTCCAACACCTGCTGTGTCGCATGAAGGAAGAGGTACCAGTTTCCATCTGTTTTCACCAGCATCCCTGGAGTTGATGGAAGAGGGAGTCGGTTAGACACTCAACGTAAGGCCATGGCCGAGAACTTCTGCAACCTGTGTCGCCAGGAAAACTGGACACATACCTCTACAGATGGTCCGGCGAGACATGTTGCTGAACAAAGCTTCAGGTACTACGTACCTAGACAATGGCATTACAGCCCTGGAGAACACGCTTTGCAGAATTTACTGGTATCACCCAGGGGTCGGTGTTTATTCAAGATGGTGACTCTCAACTTTCTTTGTGACATTTGTTGGACATTGCTGACAACTTGCCAAGAGTATACCCATTAGTAAGACAGTCGCCATACATACTTAAGTTCTCTTCACCTTCAGTTAGTATTAATTTTTTCCTCAATTATTATTAATATTGTTATCATTTTATCATCTATATTATATCTAACAATTCATCGTGAAAGTGCTACTTTCAAAATGAAAGGTCAGTCAAACATTGTCATTATGCAGTGGAACTAGAACATTGTCAACGAATCTACACTTTTTTGTACAGCATCTCTCTACTCATGAATATCATATCTTAGTATTGCAGTATCTCAGTTTAAATGGAGATAAGCTACCTAAACTGTATAACTTTTATTATCCACCTGTATATCAAACAGAAGATGAAAAGGGGAAGATAAATACTGCTATATATATTCGAGAAAAACTTGATTGTAGAGAAATATTGCCCCCCTTTTCAAA
>JADBJO010025482.1:7500-10000 GCA_016801955.1 Conus betulinus
ACGAAAACGTTTTTCAAAGAAAAATGTGCACCTTAGAAAATGCTTCGGCTGCAAATCGTCACCAGATTTCAGAACGAGCTGCAAAATGCACAACAGCCTCTCAAATGCTGTTCTCTTTGACAGCTACATTCCATGACAGATTCACCTTTAACTGGTGACCTCAGATCCTTTGCACGTGTCAGGTAAATGTCATCATCACTTATTTAAAAAATAGGGGTCATATCCATGCTCTTTCATAGAGTTAAAAAGCAGTCTGTGATTCCATTCACACAAGCAATGTAGGTCTGGTTTTGCCATTCTGCAAAGTACAAGTTGACAGTAGGACTGCACTGGATTGATATTCTATTCGTGCCACATCTGATGATCTTGATGTCACGGTTAACAACGGAACAAACTAATTGGAGGTCCACAGCTTGTCAACCAGGTCATCTGGCCAGGTGGCCGTCCACATGAAGAACAACAAGTCAGAGTCCAGAAGTTGCCATGGCTTTAGGGTACAATACTTCAGGGATGGAAGTCAGCCAGCCTTCTTTTTTTTTTTCGGAAATGGCGACATAATGCTTCTATTGACATCACTTGCCACCGGTGCAAACTGCCAGATTACAGGGATGAAGAGGGGTTTGCAACAGTCAGAATGTCTTTCTTCAGACCACAGACACCGTCATTTTGAATGAGTGCTTCCATTGGTGCCTCAGAACCCTCAGCAAACGCTAACAAAATGTTGCTGAGCTGGGTTCGCTCTGCTTCAGTCTCTTCTATTCCAACACCATCTTCGTAATGCTCTTGTGTGTGTTACGAGGTCTTCAACAATGCAACATTTTGTACATGATGGATCTCATCCCCAAAGTCTTAGTGGCTTACTTCCCTTGGAAAACAATTTCCATGCGCTACAATTTGCAATGGAAATGATCTGATCGTATCATGATCATGTTCAGATCGACTGCTGTTGCATTCACTGCTTCATTAATTGCGGATTGATCCGAGGACACTGGCTGTACAGGTCGTACAAAGAAGACAGTGCGATCTAGCCGCCTTAGCGAAGTGGTTAGCTTCGCGGATTACCGGCTTACAACTTCTGGATTTCTGACCCCAGTGGCTCTGACCCAGAGGTGAGGTTGCTGCAGGCCCAGCTGGGAAGTCAGGGACCACACTGTTTACTTTCATCCACGTAATGGAGGTGTCTTTGAGAGTGTTGCTCAAAAATTTCTTGACCAACTCTGCAGGTGTCGGTTTCTCTCAGCCTGACAGATGTCAGGATATATTACGAAAGTAAGCATACAGTGTAGTCCTGTCGTGCAGTTTCAGACTAGAATGGAAATTCGTAGTATCTCGTCCTCTTCTTTTCCTTTGCCATCGAGTCCAACTTGGCATCTGTGTTGTAGTTCCATCCGCACGCTTGGCTCAACAAATTCCTTGTCGACGCACTGGACAGTCTCACCATTCCAACAAGACGTGCAGGTATCTGGTCTTTGATGATGTTCTTGAGGCAGCGCAGCTGGCACTGCTATGATGATGGATGACTCTATTCTCCGATCAATAGAGCGACTGCCGTGTGTGGACTCATCAATGCTACCTTTACTTCTTTTTTTTTTTTTTTTAAATCAAGTAGCTGTGTAAGCTACGTGACCAGTTGGCTTTGATCGATCGGCTGTGGCTGGCTGGGCTGTGGACAATGTGAACTGAGTCCATAGGAAACGCAGGTAAAAGGCAAGTGATCAGGGGAACAAACTGAACCATCCCTATTGCTGACGTACGCAATGTAAATCATTTCCCTTTTCTCTGGTAACCTACCGCTCCCCTCTCTCCCCCCCCCTCCCCCTCTCTCTCTCTCTCTCTCTCTCTCTCTCTCTCTCTCTCTCTCTCTCTCTCTCTCTCTATCTCTATGCGTGTGTGTGTGTGTGTGTGTGTGTGTGTGTGTGTGTGTGTGTGTGTGGAAAAAACATATTGGAAATTTGTTAGATACAGCTAGGAAAAGATTAAATTTGCTGAAAATTATATGTTGTCAACAATGGGGTCAAGACTGTACCGCACTTTTACATTTAAATACATCGTTAGTCCGATCAAAATTAATACATGGACAGGAAATATACTTCTCTGCATCTAACTACCTTTTACAGAAACTGCAAAGCTTAGATAGTAAAGCTTTAAAATTAGCTTTGGGTGTTTCAGTGCACACAAACACAATGAAATGCTATAAGGAGACAAACATTTTACCTCTTAATGAACAACGAACGTTGGATGTTGGATGTTGGATGTTGAACAAATACGTTGTAAGAGGCCTGTCTGTAAAAAAAAAAAAAACTCTGTTACTGATGAAATTCTTATGGATTCCAACAAGGAATACCCCAAAAGGTCTAAAAAATATATCATACATAGAGCCAATTGGAAATTTCACTTGTGAGCTTATGTCAGAATGTAGTATTGATATTGATGCAATTTCGGAGGTTCCTATTGTTCCTCAAATGCCCCCATGGGAGCATCTCAACGCAAAAATTGATGA
>JADBJO010025482.1:12500-23726 GCA_016801955.1 Conus betulinus
ACATACATACATATAATGCTGAACAATTAAGAAGTGGGGAAAAACAAGTGCAGGATAACAATTCTTCATCATTATAATAATGACTTGGCAAAGACTTGAAATTAAAATAAAAATGATGATGGAAATGGGGAAAACATATACCATAAATATGAAAACCCTTCACTAGCTACACGAGGCAGCCATCACAATCCCTCTCGAAGGCAGATCTCTAGTAAAGTAATGCCTGCTCCTAGGCCTTTCGTTCGCTGGATCGGACTCATCACAGAGACACTCAACACCAACAACGAAAAGAAACAGTAGTCTAGATTTTTTTTTTAAACAAATACTGGTCCTTTCAAATCATCTACTCACAGACTGTCGATCTTTAAAGTAAATACTGTTCAGAATATAAAAAAAATGTCATGAAATTAAGCAAATTAATATGTGCGCAGCACTGTCCTGTATCTTGTCTATACAAAAATGCTCAAGCCAACCTAACAAGCCCGAGAGACATCAATGAATCTGATTCTGGTATCAGAGCGAGACACAATTTGGATTTTAACCAGAGGTGGACGAAATTAGACGGCACCACGCACTGTCTTGATTGTAGACTGGAGAATTCAGGAGGTGATCCAGCATGTTAAGAAAAAAAGAAAGCACACAAGCCAGCGCACGCGGATTTTGCTGTGTAAATGACGTCAAGGTCTGTGAGACGAGGAGAAAAACAAAAATACGTC
The DNA here is from genome assembly GCA_016801955.1 of Conus betulinus. Classification (NCBI taxonomy): domain Eukaryota; kingdom Metazoa; phylum Mollusca; class Gastropoda; order Neogastropoda; family Conidae; genus Conus; species Conus betulinus. Next base: position 13,217 of record JADBJO010025482.1, read on the forward strand.
ATAACCAAGAAGCATGATCTGGAACTGATGGCAAAGAGTCAGTAGGCCCTAGTGGTTACAAACCACGCAAGTAGTCAGCGGATACAAAATGATACANGGATTTTGCTGTGTAAATGACGTCAAGGTCTGTGAGACGAGGAGGGAAAAACAAAAATACGTCATAACCAAGAAGCATGATCTGGAACTGATGGCAAAGAGTCAGTAGGCCCTAGTGGTTACAAACCACGCAAGTAGTCAGCGGATACAAAATGATACAGTCACCTCAACATCAGATGGGGGCGAGAGCGATTCTTCTATCTGCCGGACAGGTAACACAACGTCTGTCCAGCCACATGCGAAGAAAACGCTAACGACCTGGGACAAACTACAGCAAAGCAACAACGTTGGTGCAGAAACTGACCCTCAGAGACCCTCGCTATCCTGATAGAGCAGTCCTGGCACGTTAGACAGTCTTGAATGGGACTATAGTCAACAGCGCCAGACCACCATCACCTCAAGGCTACGGTAACAAGATGAAGACCTTCCCGCACAAGACGTCCTGCACAAGACGCAAAATGAAAGACCTAGAAGAACTTCTTCTTTCTTTAAACATCCACCATCATCATTTTGATGGTTCTGTTGTGTATAACTAGGTTGTTGGTATGCAGAACTGGCAGTAAGGGGACTTGTGGGGTGGGGTGGTGGTGGGGGAGGAGGGCGCTAGCTGGTCAGATTCGGGATTTGAAGCACTCCACCGAGGTTGAGGAGATAACCTCGGGAGACAGACTGTTCCAGTTCCTGACAGTGACTCAGAAAATGAAGTCTATGCAATGGAGAACAAGAAAACATGTGAACAAAATCAAAGCAAGTTTATTCATAAATGAAAACCAAGTGAGATTTCTTCTGGACACTGGGGAGTTAACAAATGTTATGTCGAAGAAAACTTACAGAGAAGTGTCAGGCGACACAAACCTGAAGAAAACTGAAAAAGACTAAGAGCAAGTTAGTCATCTTCAACAAATCTGAGATGAAACCTTGGGGAGAAATTATTTTCAGAGTTGTGAACCCAAAGAATGAAAAACACACAAAGTGACATTTATCATCACAGAAGAAAACTGCACTCCAGTCCTGGGGTTGAGAGCAGCACAAGGCATGAATCTCATCACAGTCAACACAGAGAATATAGCTGTTGCGACCAGAGAAGGAAACAACAGTATTTTGGATAAATACAAGGATGTTTGTGATGGAGAAGTTGAGCAGTTTGAAAGAAAACTCCATCTTCAGACAGACAAAGAGTCAACTCCAGTCAAAATGCCCTGCAGAAAATGGCCACTCTCAGTGAAGAAAAAAGTGAAAGATGAACTGGAAAGACTGGAAATGGAAGTTGTCAGCAAAGTAGATACTCAAACAGACAGGATCAGTAGTCTAGTGGTAGCAATGAAACCCAATGGGAAATAAGGTTGTGCATTGATCATAAGTCTTTGAACAAAGCGCTCAAAAGAAATGAATATCCGACTCCAGAACGGGATGATTTTCTTCCGAAACCGAAAAAAAGCCAAGCACTCTCACACTTTGACCTGAAGAATGGGTTTGACATGTTAAACTGGACGAGAGGAGTAGCTACTTGACAACATTTGAAACCATATTTGAAAAATACAAGTGGAACAAAATGCCATTTGGGATAGATGTGGCACCTAAAGAATTCCAGAGAAGGATTGAGCAAGAACTAGCTGATCTACCAGGCGTAGTAGCTGTCAGCTGGCCATGATGATATTATAATTTGGGGGAAAGGTGATTCTGATCACAAAGGGAGGAAAGAATCATGATGAGCGTGAGAAGCTGCTGGTACAAAGATGCCGTAAAAAGGAATAAAGCTGAACATAGAAAAAGTAGAACTAAAGCAAACAGAAGTCACTTACCTTGGACACATTCTTACAAGAGGACTCAAACCAGATCCAAAAAGTTTGCAGCAATTCAACAGCTACCAACTCCAGAATCAAAGCAGGATGTGCAAAGATTGCTTGGAGTTGTGGGCTATCTCCAAAAATTCGCTCCACATCGGTCCGAAGCAGCCCTAATGAGAGAACTACTGAGAAAAGAAGTTTATTTCAAATGGGATCCTGATGTGCATGGGACATCACTAGAAAAAGTGAAGAGCACCCTGTCCAAACCACCTGTTCTGCGCTTCTTTGATCAGACTGAGAAAACTCAAATCACTCTTCAGTGTGATGCATCAGCTTATGGTTTAGGCGCGTGCCTTATGCAGAATGGTCAGCCAGTACAATACGTGTCTCAAATATTGTCTGAAACTGAAAAAGAACTATGCCAAAATGAAAAAGAAATGTTGGCGATAGTTTTTTCGGTCTTGATAGATTTGAAAGATACATCTTTAGACACAAAGTCACCGTGAAGTCTGACCACAAATCATTGGAGGTGATCCACAAAAAGAGTCTGCTCTAAGCTCCAAAAAGAATTCAAAGAATGCTGCTACACACCAGAAGTATGACTACAAGGTGTCTACAAAAAAGGAACTGAGATGTATCTGGCAGATACACTGAGCAGAGCTGTGAGTGGGAAACCTGAAGAACAAATGGGCCACACACAATTAATTTTCTGCACATGAGCTTTAAGACATGGATATTACACAGGAGCAATCGGTCTGTGAGACAACCATGCCAAACCTGCAAAAAGCAACAAAGGCAGATGAAGATATAAAACCTGTTGATGGAAATCATACTGGAAGGATGGCCTGAAGAAAAGAAAGCTCCATCAGAAAACATGCAAGCATTTGTCCCGTTCTAAGATGAACCGTCAGTACAAAACGGTGTGATTTTCAAGGCAGAGTGGTTGTACCCAAAGAAATGAGGCATCATTTCTTACAGAAAATGCACGCAAGTCATGCTGGTATTCAGGAATGTATCAGACGAGGGAGAAAAGTCACATACTGGCCTGGAATGAATTTTGATATTGTGAGTCCCGTCAAAGATGTCAATATGCCAAGAGTTCAGCTGGCGTCAACAAAAAGAACCACTCATCAGCAGTGAAATACCTGAGTTGCCATGGCAGTATCTGGATGCCGAATTGTTTGATGCAAAAAGAAAAGCTATTTGGTAATGGTTGACTACTATTCTGACTTCTTTGAATTTGATGTTCTTTCCGCCACAAGACAGTGATGAAGTCATCAAGAAGATGAAAGCCCATTTCGCAAGACATGGAATCCCAGAGAGACTGACCACTGATAATAGGCCACCATTCAGCCTAAGGAATTTGAGAAATTTTCTCAGATTTATGGATATGAACACGTGATGAGTTTGCCCCATTATCCACAGTCAAATGGGAAAGCTGAAAGTACAGTCAAAATTATGAGGAACATGATCCAGAAATGTCACCAAAGCGGTGAGGATGGATATTTGGCCTTATTGGAGCTGCGAAATACTCCATCAGAAATACTGGGAAGTTCACCTGCATAGAGACTGTTCTTGAGAAGAACAAGAACACAGCTGCCTACAGCCAGATCCATGTTGAAGCATACAGTGAAGCAAGCCACAGACGGACTTCAAGTTAGAAAGACGAAATAGGCAAGATACTACAACTGTGGAGCTGTAGAACTGACTGAGCTGAATCCTGGACAATTCGTATGGTTCAGGCCACCTGGCTCCAAAAGATGGGTAAAGGCTCAGGTTGCAAGTGGACATCAGTTCACACAACATACGAAGTGAAGACGGACTTAGATTCCGGCAAAATCGACGTGACATCCGAGAAAAAAGTGACAACTACAATCATGTATGTCAGCCACTACAAGGCACGAAAAGAACAGCCACATTCTATCCCACCAACAGAACGACTGATTTGTGTCCATCAAACGGAAAAGGCGGATCAAATGGTACAGTAGCCGATGGGGAACAGTCAAGACAGAGAATCAACAAACCTTACAGACAGTTTACTCTAGGAGCAGATGCTACGATGAACAGAGAAATAGCAAATTCAACTTCAAGAAACAGTTAAGGAATTCCCGAACCAGCTGGGGCGCAAGCTGATCACCAAAATGACCAGGAAGCGGACAGGAACTCTCAACTTGATCAAGAGAACACTGTTGAACAAACACCACCACAGCAGTTAGAACCAGGACACACTCGATTTGGTAGCAGTGTGAAAACCCCTGTCTAACTGAAAGACAACGTTTAGAAGAATTAAAAACAAGCGTTGAATACGTGTTGAAGCACCTCACCTTGTGTTTTTGTTGGTGTTGGTATATAATCCTGTAATCCAGGGCACTCCCATTTTCTTGTGTTGAAAGTTAGGTATATCTTTAAGAACACTAGCTAATGTTTTAATTTAGTTTTTTTTTCCTAAGTTAATTTGTTTGATTGTAAAGGCAGTGAGATGTGGCGTATTTAGGTTTCGTCTACTTGTGACGACAACTTGACAAGAGTGACTTCCTTTGGAATGGCTGATGTAAACAAAGCCTAACGTCTACGAATCGGCTGGACAATCGAACCTTCCTGTGCAGACAGCCCACTTACAAGCGAAACAGGAAGAGGGAATACTTCCTGTAGTTCGTTTTGCAAGCAGGGAGAGGTACGTCTCCCTGTGTGACTGCCTTGTAGACCTTGCTGGGGTGTTGGTGTGGGCCTGAAATGGGGTGTTGATGAAGGTGGTCAGCCTTGCTGCTCTTATTCTGTCTGCTGGGGTGGACCACTGTAGATGTGTCAGCATGGAATCGACATTTGAGGTTTGACGGTAGCAGTTCACAACTCATCTAGCTGCATTGCGTTGGCCTTTTTCTATGTTGTCGATGTTTTGGCAGTGTAGGGGTCCCAGATAGGTGAGGGCGTATTCTAGAGTGGGGCGAACTAGGGCTTTGTAGGCTGTTTCCTTGATGTTGATGGAGCCCACTCTCAGGTTTCGCCTGAGAAATCCTTGGGTCTTGTTTGCCCTGCTTGTTGTGTTGGAAATGTGGGTATCCCAACTGACGTCTTGGGAGATGGTGACCCCCAGGTACTTTGTTTCTTCTACTCTTTTGAGGTTTTGGCCATGGAGATGATACGTGCCAGACAGTGTGTTTCTCTTCCTGGAGACATAGAGGGCTTGGCGCTTGTCTGGGTGGAAAGTCACCTTCCATCTTCCAGTAGCCACACCACCACTGAAGAAGACGGAGAGAGGTCTGTCGAAAGCTCCAAGTAAATGCTATCCCTAGCTGAGTGACCTGTCTAAATCCGGTAGTCGTTATCTTCCATTTTGTTTCCCAGTCTGCTATGTGGTCCAGGTCCTGTTGTAAACTCCCTTTGGTCTCGGGGGAAGTTATAGTACTGTGGCAGAGAGTGTTATCTGCAAAGAGCCGTGTTGTTGAGGAGAGCTGTTCAGGAAGGTAGTTCATGTAGAGGAGAAATAGGACTGTGCCCAGGACTGATCCTGGGGGACTCCTGACTCTACCTGAACGGCCTTTGAGGAAGCTCCATCAGCAACCACCGCCTACTGTCGGTTTGCCAGGAAGATTTTGATGCATTCGTGGACCTGGCCAGTGATCCTGTAATGTCGGAGCTTGTGGATTAGAAGGGAATGGAAGACCTTGTCAAAAGGCTTTCGAAAAATCCATCACTAAAATGTCTGACTGTTTTCCTTCTTCTCCATATTGTAGGATAGCTCATCTGCAAGCCCCAGCAGTTGACTTTCACATGATCTGCATCGCCAGAAACCCGTGCTGATCCTCGCGCAGGATGTTGATTGCCTCTGCTAATCCCATGATTGTACTTACCACAATGTGCTCTAGAATTTGCACGGGACACTCGTGAGGGAGATGGGGCGATAGTGTTCAGGCCTGCATTCTTCCCCCTCTTGAACACAGGAGAGACGTTTGTTCTTTTCAAGTCCTGTGGAACCATGCCTGTGTTATGGAGGACTGAAAGAGAAGCGTCAGAGCTGGGGCAATTTCATCAGCAATTTCCTTCTGGAGGCGAGGGGTGATTTCGTCTGGTCCAGGGGCTTTGCTCGGATTTAGGCCTTTTACCAGCTTCTGACTCCTGCTACTGAGATGTGGATGTGGTCACATGTAGGTCCTTCAGTCTCTGGGCTCATGCCAGTCCAGGTCTCAAATTCCTCTGGTGAGCAGGATAGTTTGCTGCTGAACGCAGACTGAAACTGTGCATTCAGTATTTCTGCCTTATCCTTTGCTTCTGTTACTAGCTTACCAGCTACTTTCAATGGTAAGACACTGGCTGCTTCCGTGCGCTGAGACTTGATATATATGTCCAGAATGATTTCTTCGTTCTAGGCTTTGTTTCTTAGCTGTCAGAGAGCAGGTTTTCAGTGTAGGACCAGTCTGTGCTGAACTTGGTGTTTGAGGGCTCTGACTTCGAAGTGGATTTTTTTCGTCTCCGGTCTTTTTCCATCTTTTATAGTCTGTCTGATGGAAGCGGCGAAAACGAAAGCGCCGCTTCCATCGGACAGACACTACACAAACCAGGCAGGTCCACAACTTTTAGATGGAGACATGGCATAATGATAACTGCAACACACTGGAACAAAAAAAAAAAAAAAAACTCTCAGAACACACACCACCAAGACTTATCTTCAGTTGATAGGAAATATCGTATCTCACACACACACACACACACACACACACACACACACACACACACACACACACACACACACACACACACACACACACACACACACATTATGGAGTGAAATTGGATGGCAGAAAAAATGCCACGATTGAGATACACTTTAGTGGTACTCATCCTGTTATTGTGTCTTTGATCTAGTTCCTGAGGATGACGTGTTTTTTTTTTGTTTTGTTTTGTTGACTTTTGTTTGTTTTGTTTTTAAGTTCTTGTTAATGACATTACAGATTATGATGTCAGGCGTTGTACAGTATTCTTATGACGTCATTTCGTTACTCTGTCCAGTTGTCAAAGATTGATATTACGTAGTTGTAATGTTTTTGTTTTTCTCTTCTCTTGAAAAAGGCCACTAGGCCGAATATTTGTGAAATATATGAAGAGTGGGATTGTGATTTGTGTACTGTTTTTTTCCCTATGGAGGACTATTGCTTTCGTTTCATTAAGTGAAAGTTTCTTGATTTTCCGCGTATTTCGGGTAGACGGAACCGGATTTCCTCCCAGTAACATTGTAGTATTTGTCGGATGCGTTAACACTCATAAACTGGAAGTTTCTTGATTTTCCATCCCATTTGGTGTATGTTTACGTCCCCCAGTTTCAAAGTTCAATATTCCTGTTTCTTCCAATTATACATTTTAAATAGTATTATCACACGCATAGAATCTCAGAAAGTGGCGTTAGATCAACGGCAGTGTGCAAAGTGTGAAATCAGTGTGATGAACAAAAATGTTGAGCTAAATGATTTTTCTGCTTGGTTTTTGTGTAAGCTGCAGGTTACATTGTTAGCTTTCTGAGTGTGCATCCTTCTACGTACTTCGTCTGTGTATATAACCTGAAATTGTAAGTTAAATGCAGCATGTACGGTATTAAGGTTAAAGATGGCTGGTTTTGGGATCGCTTGAGAGTTAAAAGTAACGTACCAGATACACTATTGGGTGCATCTGCTCTGATCACGTGACAGGCTATCTCTGAAGAAAGTGAAAAAAAAAACAGAAACTAAAAAAAAAAAAAAAAAAGATTCATCCATCGAATACATATGTCAATCATAACTATATTTCAAGATTATTTATTTATATTTTAACACTAAGTGAACACACACACACACACACACACACACACACACACACACACACACACACACACACACACACACACACACACACACACATTCACCACACATACTCGCACAGGCGCGCGCGCGCGCACGCGCGTGGGCGCGCGCACGCTCTGAACAAACAAACAGGCGAGAATTTGTAAGCTACTTGTGGCCATATTAGTATAAGATACATTCACCAAAGGTACATCAAATCTTTGAAATAATGATGATGATGATGATGATGATGATGATATGATGATGATGATGATAATGATAATAATAATAATAATAATAATAGCAATAATAATAATGATAAATAATGATAGTGAGAAAAAGAAGAGGAGGAAGAAGAAATTAAACAGAGGCGCCGCCAAGAAAAACACAATACGTTTTGCCTATTTGTCGTCTCATGTCGTCTGGGGACCTAATTTAACTGAGAAAAGCCGAATGGCAAAACTCAAGAACGTCCCTCAAGGGACGTATTGCAAACAGAACATGGAATGGCACACACACACACACACACACCCACACACAGGACACACACACACACACACACACACACACACACACACACACACACACACACACACACACACACACACACACACACACACACACACACACACACATAGTTGTCGCATTTTATCAATTTGCCTTTTGTTTGTGGTAATACATGAACTATTTTCTAATGGCGACTTTGGGGAAAAACAAACAAACAAACAAACAAACAAAAAACCCTGAGAGACTACCGGGTATAGTAGCTTTTTTTGTGTTTTCTACAGACTGCTGGTGATAAGACAAAATGAGACTAAAATAAGAAAAATATCGTCACCATCACTACCACCATCACCACCACTACCACCATCACAACCACCACCACCAACAACAACGACAACAACAAACGAAAACAGCAAGGTCCTTGACCGTAACATTTCGTTTTTCTACCGTTTGTTGGTAGTTATACAAAACAATGAAACAAAACAACGTAGAGGAAGACGAAAGAGGCTTAGAAAAAGAAGAGTAAGAAGAAAAAAAGACGAAGAAAAGCGAATAAAAACCACTATACCACACCTGGTGAGTGTGAGTCGGTTCGGAACAAAATGAGAAAATATCGGAGGATGAAACTGCACAGGGGAAAAAAAAGAAGAGAAAAAAAAAAAACAAACAAAACAAACGAGGATGGAGCACCCATACAAAAAAGTCAAAGATGCTCGGCGGGGGATGGGGGTGGGGCGGGACATGCACTTTCAGTCACCTAAAATGATGTGCCTATTTATTCATTTTCAAAATTGAGATTAGTAACTGTGCTGTTTCAGTTATGTCCTTTGGTAGTGCCACCCCCCCCCCTCCCCCTCCCCCCCCCCCCCCCCCCCCCCCCCAAAAACAAAAAAAAACAAAACAAAAAAAAATCCAAAAATAAAAACCAACCAACCAACAAACAAAAAACAAAAAAAAACAAACCATAACACAAACAACTGCGCTTTAATTTATCTGCGGTTTATTTGTATTTACACAGGTTTTGCCCAGAAAAAGTGCAGAAAAAAACAAGCACTGACTTCAGACTATTACGCCATTCTGCATTCATCCCGTCACACATTTTTGGGGGCACATTTTTTCAATAATTCATTCAAAACGAACACGCTCGCGCACGCACGCACACACGCACCCATCCACGCACACACGCACACACGCATGCACACACACACCTTTTTAGGAAAGAAAAAAATGTGCACAAAATGTTTCCACAGTACGGAAACAAAAAATCATCACTTCTCATTTTTAGAGGTAAAAATACTCGAAACAAACAAACAAAACAAACACATCTGCCCCGCAGGCTACATTTTTTTCTCATAACATAGCCGCAATAAAAAAAAAAACAGTGAGCTTGAATATCATCATGTGGTTTAAAAAACATATGTCTTGCAATACGCAGTTAAATCCCTCTTATTCAGCTGACTGAAAATTCCGTTAATCTGTTGATGGAAACATGATATATCCATTTTTCTGCTGTATGTATCTGCCAGTACACATCAAGGCCTAATCGTCATGGTGTGTTGGCGGTAACACATTTCAACTCCTTGTTGTTCGCTGAAGGTAACACTTCAACTCTCTGCCGAATGTTGGAAATAGCATAAAGTTCATCCCATGTCGTTCTTCTGAAAGAAGTCTCGAAACAGCTTAGTGGGAAAAAAGAACACTAATTTGACAGTTTAGTTATTGGTATTTGTTCTCCTCCCACTCTCCATCCTCCCATGCCCGGCCAAACTCCAGCTTTGGTTATCATCACGGATCCTACTTCGTTACATATACTACATTGCAAGTGGCATGATGAGGAGCCTAAGATTGTGTCCATTCTCAGCTTTTGCTCTTGTCACCGCCGCAGAAAATAACGTGCAGGTTTGTTTTATATATCACCAAACAATCAAGACACATGTGTGTCATCAAACGCGAAGTAAAGAACATTATTATTTTACACTTGACAAACCAAAGAAATTGTCAGAAAACTCCACACAAAACAGAAAAAGATTTAGATGGACGGGCACTTCTGCAGACCACGCACGCACGCACGCACGCACGCACGCACGCACGCACGCACGCACGCACGCACGCACGCACGCACGCACGCACACACACACACACACACACACACACACACACACACACACACACACACACACACACACACACACACACCATTTGCACAAGTACAAAAATTAAAAACAGCAGACGACTCTAGTGTAAATGTCAATACAAGGTAGGATACCAATAAATCTTGCAGACACCTTCCTGTCACCGTACCATCATTTCTTT
>JADBJO010025483.1:5000-12500 GCA_016801955.1 Conus betulinus
GTAGACATGGTGCCTTGGTGTCTCTTGATACCTTAGAGAGTTGTTTATTCTTTTATTAGCTGATGATATTATTTTAATATCAGAAACGCCAGTTGGTCTACAGACTCAGTTTGAATAATTTACGACGTGCAGCTGGTACACTTCAATTAAAAGTTAATATGTCAAAAAGCAATATCATTGTGTTTCGTAAGGGGGGCTATCTTGGTGCAAGGGAAAGGTGGGTTTATGGTGATGTTGATATGCCAGTTGTTAATGCATACAAGTATTTAGGTATAATGTTTTCTGCACGGTTGAGTTTCACAGGTGCTTGTAAAGATTTGGCAAGTAAGGCAAAGAATGCTTTAGTATGTATTATGAAAAAGTTGTATGTTTTGAATAATACATCCTTTAAAGTATTCATTAAGTTATTTGATACCCAAGTACAGCCCATTGTACTTTACGGCTCTGAATTATGGGGCTTAGACAAAGCTGCTACTTGTTGCGAATCTGTACATTTATTTGCTCTAAAAAAGTTTTTTCTTGGTGTAAACAGACGTACGCCGAATGATATGATATATGGAGAAACTAATCACTACCCAATATTTGTTTTTATCTGCTGTTAATTGCATTCAATATTGGCTTAAATTATTGCAAATGGGTAATGATAGAATTCCTAGAAAAGCCTACAATATGCTTCTAGATATGGACTCTAAAGGTAAAAATAACTGGGCCTCCAAAGTTCGTATTTGTTTTGACAGAATATGGGTTTGGATATGTCTGGTTAAATCAGGGAGTGGGAAATATCAAAGCATTTATAAGTATCTTCAGGCAACGATTAATAGATTGTACATGGCAAAAAAATGGTCTGACCACATTCACAATAGTGATAGATTTAGTTTCTATACCAATTTTTGCAGTGTGCATGATTTGAAACCATATTTGACCGCGCTAATATTGATAGACATTTACAGTATGTTACAACACTGTTTCGATTAGGAATATCAGAATTAAAAGTGCACCTTATAGATACAGAATGGCTAACAACGAGGATTTGATTTGTCCATTATGTAAAGTAGCACAAGAAGATGAAATACATTTTGTTCTTTGCTGTCCAGTTCTTAATGGTATTCGTGAAAAGTTCATCAAACTAAAATTATAGTCAACCGTGTTTATTTAAATTGTGTTTATTAATGTCTTCTCAATCAGTTGAAGTTGTTAGAGGTCTTTCAATGTTTCTTTCAAAGGCATACAAGTTCAGAGAAACTGCCACATCTTAAGAATTTTTGTTTGTATTACCATTGTTATGTTTTTTTTTTTTTTTTTTTTTTTTTTTTGTCAAGTCATAACTAGCGCTGCTGCTTCAATGCTCTTTTGATGTTCACATTCCCCTCATAAGGGGCCTTGGCCTAAATGAATTAAACGGGATTCTGAATTCCGAATCCGAATCCGAATCCGAAATCTCTCTCTCTCTCTCTCTCTCTCTCTCTCTCTCTCTCTCTCTCTCTCTCTCTCTCTCTCTCTCTGTATATGTGTGTGAGTGTGTGCGTGCGTGCGTGCATGTGTGTGTGTGTGTGTATGTGTGTGTGTGTGTGTGTGTGTGTGTGTGTGTGTGTGTGTGTGTGTGTGTGTGTGTGTGTGTATAAAGGATGCACTGGAGAAATAGAGAGAGAGAGAGAGAGAGAGAGAGGGGGGGGGGTGGACTGAGAGGGTGAGTTGGTTGAAGAGATGGTGAAGGAAGAGGTTGGAGAGAGAATGAAGAAAGAATAATGTTGAAAATTATTTGTTATTGTTGTTGTTGTTGTTGTTCTTTCTTAACAGAAACAGTGGCACGGAAGTCACGTGGGCAAAATCCCCTAGCTTACATCTGTACGCGTCTACTGTGTTGCGATCTTGAGCCTGATTGTTGTTCTTACAATACAAGACGTGCAGCCCTATGTCCTCAGTGTTGCGAGGCGTTACCTATGTGTTGCTGAGCTGAATGCCTGACTCGTTCAACGGCCAGAACCCCGAGCAAACACAGAGCTGGTCATCAGTTACGGACAGTCTGGGAGAGAAAAGGTGGAACGAAAACCACGTGGGCAAACGAGGCGTTAACTATGTGTTGCTGAGCTGAATGCCTGACTCGTTCAACAGCCAGAACCCCGAGCAAACACAGAGCTGGTCATCAGTTATAGACAGTCTGGGAGAGAAGTGTGCGTCTCAGTGGGGGCTTGGTGCGGACACACAAATGACAAAAACAGCTCTGTAAGAAAAGGCTGGAATGTGAAATAAATTGTTGTAACTGGAAACAACGCTATTAGTGAGTTTTTCTTGGTTTTTTTTTCCGTTTGCTTTTAAGGTTGTTTGGTCATACACTGTACTAAAACAGATATCGTCTACACAAAGTAGACCATGAGTAAAGGAATGCAATTCTCTCTCTCTCTCTCTCTCTCTCTCTCTCTCTCTCTCTCTCTCTCTCTCTCTCTCTCTCTCTCTCTCTCTCTCTCCATATATTTGTACACTGACTGACTGAAACCAATTTATTGTCAGATTAACTCAAAGTTGTACATAACGTATATTTTTTTACACACACACACACACACACACACACACACACACACACACACACACACACACACACACACACACATGCGCGCGCGCGCGCACGCATGCACATCTTTACAGCTGTCTATAGATAGATGGACGGCACAGACAGATAGACAAGCAGATAAGGGCAGATAGATAGATAAAGTATGTATGTATGTGTGCATGTGTGTGTGTGTGTGTGCGTGTGTGTGTGTGTGTGTGTGTGCGTGCGTCCGTGCGTGCGTGCATGCGTGCCCTCTGTGTGTGTGTGTGTGTGTGTGTGTGTGTGTGTGTGTGTGTGTGTGTGTGTGTGTGTGTGTGTGTGTGTGTGTGTGTGTGTGTGTGTGTGTGTGTGTGTGTGTGTGTGTGTGTGTGTGTGTGTGTGTGAGAGAGAGAGAGAGAGAGAGAGAGAGTGTGTGTGTGTGTGTGTGTATGCGCGCGCGCGCGCGCGCAAGAGCATGTGTGTACACATAAGAATGAGTGTGTGCTTCTATGGGTTTGCACACGCACCTGCCTCTTGGCAATTAATACTAAGCCTCCATTAACACCAGGATGGGTGAAACAAAAGCGCAACTGATTACGCTACAAATGAAGAAGTGGTGTCTAATGTTGCATTGAGCAATCCTCCGGATCACCACACTGTCTCTGTCATCATCACTATGATCAGTACCACCACCACCACCACCATCACCACCATTATCATGAGCACAACAAATTGTGTAACACAACACCAAACTAAAAATTAAAGAGTAGAAAAAATCCCACATCGTGAAAAGAAAAAAAAAAAAAAAAACGGGCTAAAAAGTGCACGTTCTATAAAGTGCACATTCACACACACACACACACACACACACACACACACACACACACACACACACACACACACACACACACACACACACACACACACATTTTTCAAAAAAAAAAAAAACAAAAACCTTTTGATCAGAACATTGAATAACGATCATCAGTAACCACCTTACTGTTTTGATGAACTGTCGCCGATAGTTGAATAATGAAAAATGAAGTCATTGTAAAACTCCTACTCCAATAGTCAATGAGAATGATTGCGAACGAACCGTCTCATGCGTCTCATGCGTACGCCTACTTTTGAGAGAGTGAGAGAGAGAGAGAGAGAGAGAGAGAGAGAGAGAGAGAGAGAGAGAGAGAGAGAGAGAGAGAGAGAGAGAGAGAGAGAGAGAGAGAGAGAGACAGACAGACAGACAGACAGACAGAGAGAGAGACAGAGACAGAGACAGATAGCAATATCGTGAAATGTGAATAGAGAGCAAGACAGAGACAGAAGCAGAGACAGAGACAGATAGCAATATCGTGAAATGTGAATCGTTGCAAGACATTGAAAACAATCTAATACAAACGACAACAAAATGTTAAAAATGATGATGATGAATAATAATAATAATATGAATGATAATAACAACAACAATAATGACGATGATGATGATGATGATTATGCTGCTGCTGCTGCTGCTGCTGCTGCTGATGATGCTGCTGCTGCTGCTGCTGCTGATGATGATGATGATAATGATGATATGAGAATAATGATGATGATGTGATGATGATGATGATGATGATGGTGATGATGATGATGATGATGATGATGATGATGATGATGATGATGATGATGATGATAAAAACAAGAAAACCAAACAAACAAGAAGGAGAAGCAATTCCCTTAATCTATCATCAACCTTTTGAAGCGACGGGGTAGAAGCAGTTATTGGTCACTGGAGGTAAGTGAAGAGGAAGAAACACAGAATCACACGGGGAGGTAGCTTGTAATAAATGCATATTTCATCTGGGCTGGATAGTAGTAGACAGACAGACAGACAGACAGACGGACGGACCACAGACCAACAGACAGACAGGTAGTTGGAGAGTAATGGGGCGGAGGCAGGGAGATGGGCTGAGAAGAAAAAGGGCACTGGGGCAGCGCAGACCTCCGCCACGGTTGAACGAATCGTGGAGAACTCTTCAGAGTTTTTTTGTTCAGTGGAAAGTTTGTAATAGTCTTGCTGATACTGTGAACAGATCCTGTATCCACCGTTTTATCAAGATCCCATTTTAAAAGGCAGGCTTTGGGTCACATCCCATTACTTACTTACTCACTAACTTTAGATGCTCCCGCGCGTCTTGCGACGCATGAGGCAGTCAAGGCGCTCCACTGTGCACGGGTCCTCAGCCAGTTTGGTAGTGTCACTCCATCCTCTGTCAGTGAGCGGAGGTCTCTCTCCACTGTCTGTCGCCAGCTCATCCTGGGTCGTCCTTTTTTTCTCTGGCCTGCTGGGGTCCATTTCATGGATTGGTTTGCAGGTCTTGAAGAGGGTAATCTTATGGCATGACCCAGCCAGTGGAGGCGCCGTCTGCAGACGATGGTTGACACGGGGAGCTGTTTGGACCACTCCCTGACGTCTTCATTTGGTATAGTCTGACCATTTGATGCCCAAGATCTTACGTAGGCACTTAGTATCAAAAGCGTTGAGTTTCTTCTCCCATCACATTCCATTAGAAATCGGTTCCGTACTTTTGCCACTACGGGGCGGAACAGATCTTGGGTTCGCCCTCGAACCGGCAGATCCGCCCCACAGATCTTCACCACAGATCAGCATTACAGATTCTTTCCATGGATTAGCACCATGGATCGGCACCACAAATCATGACAAACGGATCTGCATCACAAATCCTCATCATGGATCCACACCATGGATCCTCACAACAGATCCTCACCACGGATCTTCATCACAGATCAGCACTACGGACCTTCATTACAGATCAGCACTACAGATCTTCATCACAGATCAGCACTATGGATCTTCATCACAGATCAGCACTATGGATCTTCATCACAGATCAGCCCTACGGATCGGCACACTAGATTGTCACCACGGATCTTCTTCAGATCAGCGCAGATCAGCACTATGGATCTTCATCATCAGCACTATGGATCAGCACTATGGATCTTCATCACAGATCAGCACATCTATGGATCCACGGACAGCAGATCCTCACCACGGATCTTCATCACAGATCCTCATCCTCACCACGGATCTTCATCACAGATCCTCACCACGGATCTTCATCACAGATCCTCACCACGGATCTTCATCACAGATCCTCACCACGGATCTTCATCACAGATCCTCACCACGGATCTTCATCATCACAGATCTCACAGATCCTCACGGATCTTCATCACAGATCCTCACCATGGATCTTCACCACGGATCAGCACTATGGATCCGTAACACAGATCCGTATTACAGATCCTCGCTCATGGATCTGCACTACAGATCCACCACCACGGATCCGCACCACATATCCCTTCCACAGATCCGCACCACATATCCCTTCCACAGATCCGCGCCACAGATCTGCACCACGGATCCGCTTCACAGATTCATACCAGACATCATGCAACAGGGTCATTCTAGAGCCGCGTTCTGCCTTTTAACTAAGTCTGATTGGAAAGGGTATTGTAGTTTGGCATAACAGCTAAACAGACTAACCCGCAGCCGACGGTGGTCCACACTCATCCCCCCCCCCCCCCCCCCCCCCCCCCCCCCCCCCCCCCCCCCCCCCCCCCCCCCCCTTCCTATCACCCTTTCCACCTCCCTCCCACCATCCATGATCCGTGTCTTTCGGCTCACACAAAGCAACACCAAGTCCTGATTCTGGTGTTGTTGGTTGGAATCTCTGCAGAGCCGTTACGCTGGAGGCGGGGATTTCCACTGGTACAGACTGCATTCCCTAAACGCTGGTTATGAACCATATAAGCCGAGGTTCTATGTGCGAAGATCCACCAGTGCATATTATTTCAACACATATCAGAGAGAGAGAGAGACAGAGAGACAGAGAGACAGAGACAGAGACATAGAGACAGAGAGACAGAGACAGAGAGAGAAGAAGACAGACAGAGAGACAGAGAGACACAGAAAGAGGGATAACTGTTTGAGTATCTGCAGGCATCCCACCTTTTTGATTGTCGACCTGAAAAAGTTCAAAAGAACAAAACTTTGAAACTACCTTTGAACTGAAATGTCTGGGAACGGGTGATGCCACGCCCTAAAGCAGCACTGCATCTGGAACCTTGAGGAGAAGGGCCTGGGTGATCATGGCTGAATTGGGGTCACTTAATGGTCGTGCACCCTTCACCAACTCCTACTTCACTCTTTCAGTCTTCGGTATATACATTCGCCTTTCTATGTGCTCCCCCCCCCCCCTCCTCTCCTCTCCTCTCCTCTCTCTCTCTCTCTCTCTCTCTCTCTCTCTCTCTGTGTGTGAGACAACCCCGACTGACCAGCACGAGATCAACAAGGACAGAATCAGACAACCCCGACTGACCAGCACGAGATCAACAAGGACAGAATCAGACCACCCCGACTGACCAGCACCAGATCAACAAGGACAGAATCAGACAACCCCGACTGACCAGCACCAGATCAACAAGGATAGAATCAGACAACCCCGACTGACCAGCACCAGATCAACAAGGACAGAATCAGACAACCCCGACTGACCAGCACCAGATCAACAAGGATAGAATCAGACAACCCCGACTGACCAGCACCAGATCAACAAGGATAGAATCAGACAACCCCGACTGACCAGCACCAGATCAACAAGGACAGCATAAGACAATCCCGACTGACCAGCATCAGATCAAAAGGACAGCATGAGACAACCCCGACTGACCAGCACCAGATCAACAAGGACAGCATGAGACAACCCCGACTGACCAGCACCAGATCAACAAGGACAGCATGAGACACCCCCGACTGACCAGCACCAGATCAACAAGGACAGAATCAGACAACCCCGACTGACCAGCACCAGATCAACAAGGATAGAATCAGACAACCCCGACTGACCAGCACCAGATCAACAAGGATAGAATCAGACAACCCCGACTGACCAGCACCAGATCAACAAGGACAG
>JADBJO010025483.1:22500-23726 GCA_016801955.1 Conus betulinus
GAAATATACTTTGGCCAATACTACAAAAAAAATGGTATATGCGGTAAACTCTATAGGTGTATCAAAAAGCATGTATAATGTTGTTAGAGCTAGAGTCCGTTTGTGGAGGTAAACTGACAGATTTCATTAACTGTACAGCTGGGGTCAGACAAGGAGATGCATGTAGTCCAGTTTTATTTTCTTTGTTTATAAATGAACTAGCTGTAGAAGTTTATTAATAATGGTAGACATGGTGCCTTGTTGTCTCTTGATACCTTAGAGTTGTTTATTTTTTTATTAGCTGATGATATTATTTTAATATCAGAAACGCCAGTTGGTCTACAGACTCAGTTGAATAATTTACGACGTGCAGCTGGTACACTTCAATTAAAAGTTAATATGTCAAAAAGCAATATCATTGTGTTTCGTAAGGGGGGCTATCTTGGTGCAAGGGAAAGATGGGTTTATGGTGATGTTGATATGCCAGTTTGTTATGCATACAAGTATTTAGGTATAATGTTTTCTACACGGTTGAGTTTCACAGGTGCTTGTAAAGATTTGGCAAGTAGGCAAAGAATGCTTTACTATGTATTATGAAAAAGTTGTATGTTTTGAATAATACATCCTTTAAGTATTCATTAAGTTATTTGATACCCAAGTACAGCCCATTGTACTTTACGGCTCTGAATTATGGGGCTTAGACAAAGCTGCTACTTGTTGCGAATCTGTACATTTATTTGCTCTAAAAAAGTTTTCTTGGTGTAAACAGACGTACGCCGAATGATATGATATATGGAGAAACTAATCGCTACCCAATATTTGTTTTATCTGCTGTTAATTGCATTCGATATTGGCTAAATTATTGCAAATGGGTAATGATAGAATTCCTAGAAAAGCCTACATATGTTCTAGATATGGGACTCTAAAGGTAAAAATAACTGGGCCTCCAAAGTTCGTATTTGTTTGACAGAATATGGGTTTGGATATGTCTGGTTAAATCAGGGAGTGGGAAATATCAAAGCATTTATAAGTATCTTCAGGCAACGATTAATAGATTGTACATGGCAAAAATGGTCTGACCACATTCACAATAGTGATAGATTTAGTTTCTATACCAATTTTTGCAGTGTGCATGATTTGAAACCATATTTGACCGCTAATATTGATAGACATTTACAGTATGTTACAACACGGTTTCGATTAGGAATATCAGAATTAAAAGTGCACCTTTATAGATACAGAATGGC
>JADBJO010025484.1:0-2500 GCA_016801955.1 Conus betulinus
GAGACTGTGAGCTAGTGCAGGAATGAGTTTCGTGGGACCTCTGATGTCCCTTTCCTCTGGATTGTTGTGAACTTCGCGTTTTGGACTCACAGAAAGAAAGGAAGCGGGGATGCGCATCAGTGATGAGGAGCCACGAAAGGCACTGTGGGAAAGGGGAGGGGGGGGGGGAGCAGACGTTCAGAAGGGAGTAAGTAGGCTCTTAGATAATGAGAGATAAACGCTTGTAGCATCAGGAAAACAATAGGTCGGACGAAGACCAAAGACCCAAAGAACGTTCTACATGACAGAACAAAGTGATCTGGAAGAAAATCATATGCATGAAACATGTAGATTTAGAACAGATAACGTCTAAGACTTGAAAAATAACCTCCTTCCCAGAAAAAAAAAAAAACAAAAAAAACAAATCGCGTACGGAACAGCCGCTTGCAGATTTCGTACTGACTGCCATTGCCGCATGTGTTGTCAAACAACAGGAGGAGTGCTCGTGCTCTGTCTGTCTGTCTGTCTGTCTCTCTGTCTTTCTCTCTCTCTCTCCTCTCTCTCTCTCTGTCTGTGTGTGTGTGTGTGTGTGTGTGTGTGTGTGTGTGTGTGTGTGTGTGTGTGGCTGACGGGAAGGGAAGGGAAAGGACGAGGGGGGAGGGGTAGGGTGAATGGAAGGAGAGATGGAGACAGAGGGAGGGAGGGGAGGGGGCGGGTGAGTTAGTCTATACGACTTAGGCAATGCAAGTGCGATGTGCCCGTCTCTCTATCACGGTCTGTCCGTCTCTCACACTCTCGTACGTACTCTGTGTAAAGGTGTATGCAGAAGTCCTCTGTATGTGTGTGTGTGTGTGTGTGTGTGTGTGTGTGTGTGTGTGTGTGTGTGTGTGTGTGTGTGTGTGGTTTGTGTGCGTGTAAAGTGTACCTACGTACATACACTCACAGATTCTATTTCAGACCCCCCAGACTTTCTCCCCAGTCATTCTCCGATCTGCCTTCAACACCCTCATCCTCCCTTTGACACAGATTCCAACAAAAACAACCCCCCTTGACAGACGACCCCCGAACCCCAGCACCAACCCCCCCCCCCCCCCCCCCCCCCCCTTCCAAACCCCCCCCGCCATCAAACGGCGGTTCCGCCAACCTGCCCTCACTGGGCTCTTTGGCTCCCCCCCCCCCCCCCCCCCCCCCTCTCGGGACCAACACAGGGTGCCAGCTCTCCAAGGTTCTAGACGTCCGTGACCGACCTGAGCTGGCGATGGTCATCTGACCGGCACGCATACTTCCAGCAGTAACATGCTATTTTTTCAGTGTTATGATATGGTGACATTAGCCTTGTCCACGTAACAGGGCATTCACGAGTCATTAGGCGTATTTAATACCATCTGACTGCGCTATGGCCCTGCTAGCTGTGGAGAATTTCCCCCCTTAATTCGGTGATTATTGACTTTTTTTGTTCACGTAACAGGGCATTCACGAGTCATTAGGCGTATTTGATACCATCTGACTGCGCCAGTGGTCCCGTTAGCTGTTTCTTTATTTAACCTATGAATTAAATGATAACAATAACCCTTTTTTACGTCCACGTAACAGGGCATTCACGAGTCATTAGGCGTATTTAATACCATCTGACTGCGCCATTAGCCTTGTTAGCTGTGGAGGTTTTTCCGTTCTTAATCTGATAGTTACATTAACTTTTTCTATCCACGTAACGGGGCATTCACGAGTCATTAGGCGTATTCAATACCATCTGACTGCGCCACTGGCCCCGTTAGATGAGCAGTCCTCCCCCTCTTTTCCTTCAATGATTGTATCAACTTGTTTTAGTCCACCTAACAGAGCATTCACGAGTCATTAGGCGTGTTTAATACCATCTGACTGCGCCATTGGCCCTGCTAGCCGTGGAGGTTTTCTCCCTTCATTCAGTGATCACATAAATCTTTTGGTTTTTTTTTTTTTAGTCTACGCAACAGGGCATTCGCGAGTCATTAGGCGTATTTAAATACCATCTGACTGCGCCATTGGCCTAGTTAGGGTGGAGTCTTCAGCAACCTCCCCCCCCCCCCCCCACACACACACACACTCCCCCGCTACCCCTCCCCTTCCCTAAGGGTATATCCACGAGTCTTTAACCCCGTCTAATGCTTAGCTGTAGAGGATTTTTTAAGCATCTGTGGCATAGCACATTCTTCGATGGGCGAAGGATCACTTTCGTCTAAAACCAAGGAGATGGCACCCTCTGTTGAGCCCAATCTGAAGTCGAAAAAAAGGGGACATCTAAGAGGGAAGGTGCTTGGAACCACCGTTTGACGGCACTGGAGGTGATCCCGGTGCTGAGAGCTCGGGCTGACGTCCACCAAGGGAGTTTGATTGCTGGACTACCTTGTCTCAGAGGGAAGGAAGTCGGGCTTGAAGACGGATCGTGAGAATAAGTGAGGAAAGGCCATGACGGGGCTGAAATAGAATCGTCTGTCTGCCTGTCTGTCTGCCTGTCTCTCTCTCTCTCTCTCTCTCCGGCTCT
>JADBJO010025484.1:5000-20000 GCA_016801955.1 Conus betulinus
CATGTATAACATGCATTGGTTCCACATGACTACATGTACGTATTCCTTTTTTTTTCCTGGGGGGGGGGGGGGGGGGGGGAATCTTCCTCTCGGGCTCTCTCTCCTCTCTCCTCCTCTCTCTCTCTTCTCTCTCTTCTCTCTCTCCTCTTCCGTGTGTGTGTGTGTGTGTGTGTTTGTGTGTGTGTGTGTGTGTGTGTCTGCTCACAGAACTTTCTGTCCTCTGCATGGTGACAGCCCTGAAATGACTCGAAGTGGTCGGCTGGACCACAAACAAAATGCCAGTGACTGAATCAACCTCACAGACAGCAGGTCTGGGGTTCAGTTCTCAAGGTATCCCAAAACTCCTCAACTGACGGAAAAACAGATGGTGCCACATTTTAGTTGCCTACATCATCAGAGAAGACGTGAAGCTGGTGCCGGGTGGTACTTTACACCTTAAAAGAGGAAGCAGCATAATGCCAGGCCTACACCGGGTATCCTACGGCGAAAGTAATATCATGCCTGATGAGCATCGGGTATCCTACACTTTACGGCGAAATTAACATAGTGTCTGGCGTGCACTGAGTATCCTACACTTTACGGCGAAAGTAACATGGGTGTCTGGCGTGCACTGGGAATCCTACACTTTACGGCGAAAGTAACACGGTGTCAGGCGTGCACGGGTATCCTACCTACACTTTACGGCGAAAGTAACATGGTGTCAAGCATGCATTGGGTATTCGACATCTTACAGACAAAGTAACAATACCAGGCGTGGAATGGGTATCCTGTAGGTTACGGCGAAAGTAACACGGTGCCATGTGCACACGGATATCTTATACATCACGGATTAAGTAACAAGTCGCAAGGATTGCACGGATATCCTTCATCTTACGGCAAAAACACTTTTACGGCAAAACAAAAAACATGGCGCTGGGTGTGCACAGACAGCCTGCATGTTACGCAGAAAGCAACATGGTGCCAAATGTGAACGGATATCCTACACCGAAAGGAAGACTGTGCCAGGTATATACGGATATCCTACAGGCAAAATGACATGGCGCCAGCTAGGAATGGATATTCAACATCGAAAGTAACGTGGTACCCCGATGTGAATGGATATCCTACACCGAAAATAACATGGTGCCTGATTGACCCACGGCGTCCGGAGTTTTGAAGTTCCGACTGACAATTCGTTTTTTCTCCACTGCTCGTCTTAATGCGCTGTTCTCCTGCTTTCCCGTGCTCCACCCTCCCCGCCCACACACATGCAATCTGAAACGGTTATTCTAACCTGTCACATAGGTTACGGTGCATGTGAACATCACGCCGGGAATGTACCTCTTCAACAGCTGTAAGCAGACACCCCTAATATGGCCAATGTACCTCTCTCAACAACTATAAACAAACAACAAAAAAAAAAAGACGGACCCGAATAGGCCAGCGCAGCTGTCTAAACCAGTGTACACAGTGGGGCAGCCCTGATATGGCCAAATGCTAGGAAAGAACATAACATCGTGAGGAAGGCGACAACAAACAGCAACATCAAAAAAAGATGGATAAGGACATAATGAAAAAAGGGAATATAGATGGGTCATGGGGAGAAACGACAGGTCGATAAGGAAAACCCCCAAACCAGGAAAAATGGATGATAAAGCCATGACAAACAAGCAACGATGGGCGTGATCATCATGAGTATAAATGATAGATGATGACATCATGAAAAAGGAAAGAAAAGATACACCTGAATGTGCCTATCACGGAAAAAGTAACATACAGAGGATCTGTGTGGATGTTGTAGCAAGCAAAGACGGATATGGCATCGTGAGAAAAGACAGATGGGAAGTGTACGTCATGAGAAAAGAAAGATGGGTAAGGACATCAAGAGAAAGGGAAGATGGGTGTGTACATCATAAGAAAGGAAAGATGTGTGAGGACATTATCAAAATGTAAAGACAGATGAGGATACTGTGAGAAAGCAAACATGGGTTTGTGGGACCATTATCATAACGAAATATTTCATTTTCCTACCTTTGGCGAAAATAAGTCATACACTGGGGAAGGGGGTGGAAATCTTGCCGAATGGGATCTTACAGTTTGTGAAGCTTTTTTTGTCCTTTACATGTGGCTGCTCATAAATAAAGTGCTATCGTTTTTATTTTTTTTTCGCTCGTAAGGACAATAGAAATGTTTGAGGTCGCCGCAAGAGAAAAACTATGGGCAGCATTTCATAGTGTTATTAAAAGGGTGAATGAATGAGTATCCAAGTGACTGATTATTTGAACTGTTCAACTCACTTATCGAATGCTTTTTTTTTTTTTTTTTTTTTTTGTGAAGTTAACCTATTTGTTATCTAGAAATCCCGTGACTATTTTGATTTGTTTGATGAACGGCTTTCCTTAAACCAGGAGAGAATTGATGACTAACTTGTACTGAAATGCAATCAAAGTACAAATTCCAAGGAATCGCTGTCCACACACACACACAAAGCCCACGAACACACACACACACCACACACCACCACCCTTCGTATAACAAGAAGCGGCAAAACAGATACGACAACCGCAAAATACACAACCCAAACATTACGCACCACCCACACCACACACCCCCCACACACACAACACACACCACACCCCACACCACCACCAATACACATATTAACCACCACACTAATTACTACACACAACTGTACGCGCCTTCGCATGTAACACCCCCCTACACACACACACCCCCCAACACTGACGACCCCACCACACATACACACATACACCCACACACACAATACACACACACTAGAATTAAAACCACTACCCTTTGCCTGAAACATGCTGGGTTGCTGCTATCACAGCCTTGTTTGTCCGCGCGCTGTCAATGCCAATGGTTCCTAAGCTGTCAACTCACTGTCACACATGCCTGAGCAGAAATTACCCGAACAGACCACGGGTTCACAAGAGTTCTTCGGGGTAAATGTTGATAAAGCCCCAACACACACTGTCGCACATATAATAAGAACTGCCCGCGAAAAACCCATGGGCCGATGAACCATTCCAATTTTGTGTTCGAAGGTAGCGGTCTCTTCATTCCTTCCACCCAGTTCCCATCGCCGGGTGTCCACATCCGCTGTGCGCACAAACGGTGACTCCATCTGGCCGGGTCGGGGACGATTGCGGGCACTGCAGCAGGAGACACACCAGAATTGGACTCGTCACCACTTCCTGACGTCGTCAAACGTGGTTAACCAAGTATCTGTTCGAACTCCGCTGCCTCCTCGTTGAGGATTACCAAGGGGAGTAGTGTGTGTGTGTGGTGTGTGTTGTGTGTGTGTGTGTTGGGTGTGTGTGTGGGTGTGTGTGTGTGTGTGGGGTGGGTGTTGTGTTGTTTGTGTGTGTGTGTGTGTGTTTGGAGTGTGGGGTGGTGTGTGTGTGTGTGTTTTTGTGTGTGTGTGTGTTATGTATGTGTGGGTATGTGGATGTTGTGTGTGTGTTTGTGTATTATAGGTGGTGTTGTTTGGTTTGTGGTGTTTGTGGGTCCTGTGTGTGTGTGGTTTGTTGTGTTATTGTGTGTGTGAGTTTGTTTTGTGTGGGTGTGGGTGGTGGTGACAGTGGTGTGGGTCTGTGATGTGTGTGTTGTGTGTTATTGTGTGTGTGTTTGTGTGTGTGTGTGTGTGTGTGTATAGTATGTTGTGGTTTGCGTGGGTGTGTGTGGTGTAGTTTTTGGGGGGTTTTGTGAGTGTGTGTTGTTTGTGTGTGTGTGTGGGTTGTGTATGTATTGTGTGTGTGTGTGTTGGGGTGTATGGTGTGTGGTGTGTTGTGTGTTGTGTGTGTGTATAATATACAGGGGCGGTTCGTGCGTGTTGTGTGCGTGTGTGTGTGCTTTGTGCGGGTGTGTGTGTGTGTTTTGGGTGGGTGGTGCGTGCGTGCCGTGCGTGCGTGGTGCGTGCGTGCGCGTGCTGCCTGCGTGCGTCGTGGCGCGTGCGTGCGTGTGTGTGTGCTGGTGTTGGTGTGTGCGGTCGTGCGTGTGTGTTGCGTGTGGTGGTGCGTGCGTGCGTTCCGTTTGTTGGTGTGTGTGGGTGTGGTGTGTGTGGGTGTTGTGTATTGCGCGTGCGTGCGTGTGCTGTGTGGTGTGTGTTTTTGTTTGAGTGTGTGTGGTGTGTGCGTGCGATCGTGCGTGTGTTGTCGTGTGTTTGTGCGTGCGTGTGTGTGTTCGTGTGTTGTGTGTGTGTGTGTGGGTTGTGTGTGTGTGCTGGCGTGTGCGACAGGTTTGTAGGGTGGGTGTGTGTGTGTTCACTGTTTGTGGTGTGGGGGTGTGTGCAAAACTGCGTGCGTGCGTGCGTGCGCGTAGCTGCTGCGTGTTTCTTGGTGTGTTGTGTTGTGTGTGTGTTCGTGCAGTGCGAGTGCGTGCGTGCGGGCGTGCGACACACACATGTGTGTGTGTTGGTGTGGTGTGTGTGTGTGTGTGTGTGACACACTGCGTTGTGTATCTTTCAGCAACACAGCTCCCAAATTGAAGATATGATAGAACTCTCCTCATCTTCCTCTCTCATCTCTCCTCTCAACATTCCCTGCTAGTCCTCTCTCTCTCACGGCGCCCTCGCTCCATCTCCCCAACATCCCCCTCTCGTGCTCTCTCTCTCTCTCGGTGGTGTGTGTGTGTGTGTTGTTTGGTAGTGTCGTGCGTGCGTGCCGTGCGTGCGTGTCGTGCCTGCGTGTGTGTGTGTTGTTTGTGATGCGTGCGTGCGTGCGTGCTGTGCGTGGCGTGCGTGCGTGCTGCGTGCGTGCGTGCGTGCGTGCGGGCGAGGCGTGCTGCGTTGTGGGTGTGTTTGTTGGTGGGTGTGTGTGTGTGTGTGTGTTGGTTGTGTCGTTCGTAGGCTGTTTGTGTGGTGGCGTAGTGTGTGTGCGTGTGGTGGGTGGGGGGGTGTGGGTGTAGAGTTGGGGGGGGGTGATTTGTGTGGTGTGACGGCGTGTGCGTTGCGGTGCGTGCTGGCGTGCGTGCTTGCGCGTGCGTCGTAGCTTGCGTGCGGTGCGTGCGTGCTGCGGGAATGCTTGCGTGCGTTGCTTGGCGTGTGTGTGTTGTGGTGTGTGTGCGTCGGCGTGTGCTGTTGTTCGTGTATAGTGGCGTAGCGTGCGTGCGGTTCGTTTGTGTAGTATTATTGTGTGTTTTTGTTAGTGGTGTTATGTGTGTGTGTGTTAGCGTGCGTGCGTGGCTCGCTGGTGTAGTGTATTTTTGTGTGTTAGTGTGTGTGTTGTGTGGTGTGTGTGGTGTGCGTGTGTACATGTGGTGTGGGTGCGTTCGGATCTGTTGTGTGTTGCGAGTGTTTTGTGGCGAGCGGGTGGTGGGATGCAGGTGTGTGTGTGGTGATGTGTGTGTGTGTGTGTGTGTGGTGGGGGTGTGTGTGGTGCTGCGATGCGGTGCGTGGGGTAGGGGGGGGGTGTGGGGGTGTGGGGGGGGGGGGGGGGGGAGGGGGGCGGTGCGTCGGCGGGGCGTGGGCACACGCAGGGCTGCGGGGGGGAGGTGGTGGTGGGGGGTGGGGTGGGTGGGGGCGGGCGTGCGGGCGGGCGGGCCGTGCGTGCGGCTGCGTGCGTGGGTGGGTGTGGGTGGTGGTGTAGGGGTGTCGGTAGTTATGTGCAGCACCAGCTATACCAAATTGCAGATATGGTAGAACCTCTACTCTCAATCCTCCGGTCGGAAATTCTCGTCATCAACCCTCTCACCCTCCAATCCTCAAAAAGAAAAAAAAAAGTCTCTCGGTGGGTGGCATCTCTCTCCTCTCGCTACACACAACACATCTCTCATACGTCTGATACACTTTTTCTGTATTCCCTGCATTGAACAGAATAAGTATACATCAAAAGGAAGGAAGAACAACGGTCACAAAGTTCCTGTGCACACAGTGTGTCTTTTCCGGAGCATCATTGTGCCAATGTTGAATGAAAAAGTTTCAGGAGAAAACGATGACTAGAGGGGGCGTCAAAAGTGTCTCATTCTGTTTATTAACGCTTATATAAGGTTCAACACAATGACATGATTGATATAGATTATTGATAATGATAATTATCGAGTGCGTGCTCATGATCATCATCATGAATCATCACATGGGCGAGCGGCGATCATGATACACAATACCTTGGTCAATCATATCAGCGTGTTCATCAGCATGATCATCATAGATTGCATCATCATCACATCATCATCATCATCAGCATCGTTGTGGAAATCACAGACTCTTATAAATATCACCCTTTAAAACAATAAAAAAAAAAAAACAATAAAAAAAGACAGAACGAAAAGGGTACATTGATATATTAAAACAGTAACGGGTAAAACCACATCTACGAGCATCACACGAAACACACATTATTCTGTTCCTAGCCATCACTGCCCTTCGTGCCATTAGCCTATGAACGGGGTCTCATATCAGGATGCCTTATCTGCTGCTGCAAAATCGGGTGAAACTTGCGATCCCTCAGTATATAAAACTGTTAGAGAGAATTGACTGAGACGTTGGTAAAGAGTTTGTAAGTACATGCTTCATTACCTTGGAAAAACTCGAAAAGGATCCTAAGACTAGTGTGTGTTGCGTGTGTTGGTGGTGTTGTGTGGTGTGTGTTGTTGTGTGTGGGGTGTGGTGTGTGTGTATGTGTGTGGCGTGGGTGTGTGTGTGTGGTAGTGCATGCGGTGTACGTGCGTGTGTGCGTGGGTACGTACTGCGTGGCGGCTGTGTGTGTGCGTGCAATGCGTGTGTGTGTGTGTGTGTGTGTGTGTGTGTGTGTGTGTGTGTGTGTGTGTGTGTGGCGTTTGTTTGTTTTTTGTTTGTTTGTGTTGTGTGTGGTGTGTGTGTGTGTGTGTGTGTGTGTGTGTGTGGTGTGGGTGTGTTTGTGTGCGTCGTACGTTTAGCTCTAAAATTGCAACTAATTCAAAAGTGTTATGACAAGGCGAAGGTCAAAAGCAGAAAGCCAATGTTGAGGGCACTGAGCCCCCAGCCAAAACAACGCCACTGAAGGGACACAAACCTTGTCCTACTGGACTGCTTCAGGCGGGACGACACGAACGTAGCATTTACGAAAAAACAGGCTAGTTTCTTCATGATGTATAGTAGGTGAGATTGCGTTCCATAGGATGCACCAAAATAAATGAGATGAGAGTGAGAGAGAGAAATAGAGAGAGAGAGGGAGAGAGAGAGAGGAGAGAGAGCGAGGCGAGCGAGAGAGAGGTGGTTGTGGGTTGTGTGTGTGTGTGTGTGTTTGTGTGGGTGTTTGTGTGTGTGTGGGTGTGTGTGTGTTTATGCACATGGTGAATGTCTCAGGGACAATAAATTAAATGGAAAGTGACCGTGGTACACAACCTGACAGAAATTTGACACGAAACACTGCACACTGCCCCTCACCGACTAAATCACAAACAAATGGGGGTGTGCGTTCTTGTTACATATGGAAGTGTAGATAGACATGGTTCTCTGCATATAACTGTCACAATTAACATCTGAGCGTTGTGCAAAGTGAAAAATGCACAGTCCTCTGAATGACTGTAATTTTTTATATGGTTGATGTATAACCCCGTGTACCTACAATTAGACTGCAATGTTGATGAATCATGACTTTAAGATACCAGAGAATAAGGTTAATATCTGGAATGAAATGGGGTAGCTGACTACGAAGGTGTCTTTTTTTATTGTTCTAAGCAAATTAATTAGGAAGTGTCCTACAAAAGTATGGTGTACGATGCAAGTCTCAGAACTACTAATAAACAAACTTCTGCGTGTGTGTGTGTGTGTGTGTGTGTGTGTGTGTGTGTGTGTGTGTGTGTGGTGTGTGTTGGGTGTGGTTACAAACCGTGCACAGACCTCGAGTGTCGTGCTACAAGGGAAGCCATTTTCTTCTTAGTATGGTGTTGGTTTTTCTCGGTATAGTGGGTACTTCCCTTGGACCCGCGCCCAGACACAGCGGACACGTAGCAACAGAGAGTGTTGTTATTGTGTTCCCTGAACTCTCATTTCATTTCTATGCAGATGTGACGAACATTACAGAGGGGTTGCATAATGATTTGAGTCATACAGTACGACGTCGAGACTATGACAGTTAGTTTAATATGGTGACAATGAGATAGGCTTTTACACGAGAAGTAAAAACAAAACGGAACCTGTTGTTTGCTCGTAAAATGATGTGAATTTTTTTTCATATTGGCTGAGGTATCAAGTTCTATCGGGTTAGATGCCTCAATGAACACAAGTCCGTTGTAAAGGTCTTTTCATGGTCTGCTGAGTGACTCGACAGTGACGACTGGGATTGCACACCGCAGTCCTTCCGGAACGGAACGAAAAAAAGGTACTCAAAGAACATCCCTCAAAAAGACGGCATGAACTGTGAAACGGATTTAGCATTCCACTCAAACGCATTACAAAAAAATGAATCATGACTGACCGCACTGGGCCGCATGAAACCAGAATCTGCAAGGCAGAGACGGTGCCAGCTTCGTCAGAAAAACCTGAGGGCGTCTGGCTTCCAGGCTAAAAAAACTCCTCAAACATCAAACACAGGTTGGAGAGGCCGCATGGTCAGGAATGGTGGAAGAGGGCAGGGGGGGTGGGGGGGGTGGGGGGGGGGGGGGGGTTGGGGGGGGGGGGTGGGGGGGTGTGTGGGGGGGGGGGGGGGGGGGGAGGGGGCGGGGGGGCGGGGGGGAGGGGGTGGGGAGGGGGGGGGGGGGGGGGGGGAGGGGGGGGGGGGGGGGGGGAGGGGGGGGGGGGGGGGGGGGGGGGGGGGGGGGGGGGGTGGGGGGGGTGGGGGGGGGGTGGGGGGGGGGGTGGGGGGGGGGGGGGGGGGGGGGGGGGGGGGGGGGGGGGGGAGGGGGGGGGGGGGGGGGGGGGGGGGGGGGGGGGGGGGGGGGGGGGGGGAGGGGGGGGGGGGGGGGGGGGGGGGGGGGGGGGGGGGGGGGGGGGGGGGGGAGCGGGGGTGATGGCGGCCGTGGCGTCTGGTCTGTGCCCATGGCGCCTGTCCCGCGTACTCGGGTGGTAGCTCACCCCCCAAGGACACAGCGCGAAACTCATGGTGCTCTGGCCGGAAAAAAGGCGGACAGTCGAAGCGAACAGCGGAGGCGACAAGCGGGAGCGACAAGCGACAGGCGCGGAACCGCCGGGGGGGGCCCGGAGACGCTACAAAAAAATGGAACTTCGTAGACTACAATTCGCCCAGCCGTGCGGGGCCGACAGGCTCCTGCGGAAGCCCTCCGGCACAAAAGCAACCCGCGGCACCCATCCCGGATTGTCTGTCGGGTCGAATCCTATTTTGACCTAGCATACCGGTCACTTAGGAGTTATGATCTGAAGTGTACCCGGTCCCCTTGGGTGCAAAGATCTCGGTACCCGACGCTTTCTCTGTGACCTAATGTGGGAGGGGGGCCTCGGTGGGCCCTGGCGGCGGGCGGGGCGCGTCTCTCCTGAACGACCCGCCCTCTCCATCGGCGTCAAGCTCTTCATGGAGTTTTACTCCCAGGTGTCATAGCGAAATCAGTTTGATGAAAGATCGAGGAGACTATCTTATCTCGTCATTGACGGAGAGAATCTCTCGTGGTCGTGCCCTGACTCTGAAGTCGCAGTAGCCCTGCCAGTCGTCCACAGAAAGCTGATGTTCGAATTTTTGATGTGATCTACACAAGACAATCGCTTCTTCTACGTGATCTCGTTGTTCCTGTTGAAAGTTATTAGTGATTAGTCTAACCCCATATTGCGGTATGTTCATGTAAATATTGAAACGTAAACATCAATAGCCATTATATATATGTTGCAGCTCCAAAACGGTTTGTAAAAAAAAGGACGATATACGTCATCATGATATTTTACACAATGGCTGCTCATGTCAGTCTTTGTGTCATACAATTTCTTTTACAAAAATTTTCTAGACAGCCTTGGCGTATACAGGACTCGACCAACAGACAGTATCAGCTCCACAATTCCATCAGGTCATGTGAATGTGCGGTTAAAAAGTAACCTGCTGCTTTACGAGGCTGTGACCCATTAACAGTGTTTGCAACGTGTGTTCCTCTCAACACATTTCCACACGAGCTACAGATGTACAGACGTCACGTGTTTATCGTTTCTTTCTCTCTCCATCTACACCTGTCGTGAAGGTCCTTTGTCTCTGCCGTCTTACAGCAAGGTTCGTAAGGTCTGTCCTGAACACACTGAGCTATAAGATTATAACAGAAGGAATCCATAGGGACCAAGTGGCTTGGTGGGGGGGGAATTTGTCTGTAGGCCCCAACACAAATCACGGCTTGAATTTTGTATTGTGATGCGTCCTGTGGATTCCCGATAAAAAGCCGGATCCAGGATCAGTTTACATCGGTAGGTTCCTGTGCTCCTCTTCTTTGCGCCTTCGAGGACGCCGCTGTTTGGATAGTTTTTGTGTCCTGAAATCGTTTGAAAGAGGTTTACTGCCACTTACAGTTTTGTTGTGTCAGTGCTTGGTGGAATTTCTCTCTCGGGTGGGTTGTAAAACTAGTGCACAACCCACCCCACCCACTCCGCACCACACACCACACACACTCTCACACACTCTCTCTCCTCTCCCTCCTCTCTCTCTCACTACACCACACACACACACACCACAAAACACACACAACATCCACACACACACAAGAGCGCTTCTTTCCGCACAGCACACACGCACGCAGTATGCCAACACGTCTATCGCCGGTACGCACGCACCACACGCATACCCTACACTTCACACGTTACAAAGCGTGGCCAGAACTCACATACTGCAACTTCTACCTCTCTCGTCTATGCTCTCCTCTCTCCTCTATCTTTCTCTCTCGTCTCTATCCTCTCATCTCCCTCTTCTTCTCTACTTCCACCCCGCGTGCATTACATTAATTTGTCTACTCACCCACTCAGAATCTCAGAGTAACAAAAGATTAAATGAACAGTTATGAATAGGAGAGAGGAGAGGACAGCAGACAGACAGACAGACCAAACAGACGACAGAGAACAGGACAGACAGGAAGACAGCAGAACAGCAGAGAGA
The DNA here is from genome assembly GCA_016801955.1 of Conus betulinus. Taxonomy (NCBI): domain Eukaryota; kingdom Metazoa; phylum Mollusca; class Gastropoda; order Neogastropoda; family Conidae; genus Conus; species Conus betulinus. The sequence continues at coordinate 16,001 of JADBJO010025484.1, forward strand.
GACAGAGCAGACAGAAAGGACAGGACAGACAGACAGGACAGCAGACAGGACAGAGACAGGAAGAGACAGACAGGCAGTGAGGGACAGGACAGACAGACCGAACGACATACAAACATACAGAGAGAACAGATTGACAGACCAGCTAGTAACAGGACAAAACCGACCAGAAAGTTCGGAAACATGCCAGGCAGCTAGTACACGACAAAACCGACAGAAAGTTCAGAACAATTTGTATGCGGTTTAGGTCATTGAGCCCTTTCGTTTATATTAAAGGTCAGAAAACAAATCGTTTGTCGGGGGATATAAAACAAGACAACCAGATTTCATTGTTTGTCTTTCTCGTGCTGAAATGCTTACGCAAAGTCATGACATACATTCTTACTACACCATTTACATCTAGTACAGCTGAGCATCAAATAGAAACGTAGTAGTACAGATGGTTTTCTATAAATTATATTTCTGTCGCGCATAAACGGTTGGACGAATATCTTAAAGAAACCTGGCCAAAAACCCACGAAGTGTATTTCAATTTCCTCGCCATGCACACACAAATGGACGTACAGCTCACTCTGACAATGATGTTGGTATGGTAAGCCGCGAGTGCGTTCATATTTGAGAACACCGAAGTCCCACATTTAGCAACTAGGCTTTTTTCATTACGTATCTAAACTGAAATCTTGAATAGGGCTGGCTGCAGTGAATACTAGGACAACTTCTGTACAGATCATGTCGCTTCCCTAGTTGCATATGATCGTCGCACATTTGCTATCTGCAGCATCAAACCAACAACAGTACGTATTGAAGTGATTTTGATTTCCCGTAAATAAGAGAGAGAGGGAGGAGAGAGAGAGAGAGAGAGACGAGAGAGAGAGAGAGAGAGAGAGAGAGAGAGAGAGGGAGAGAGGGGGGTTTTACATGGTACTCAAGCGGATTCCTTGGGGTTTGGTACAAACTTGTGGTTGAATCGGTCGAAAATAAATCCCTGAATTTATCAGTGCACATCTACTCTTATCCAAAGGCTTGTGAAACAGACACCACTTAAATGTCAGCGCGCCAGAGTTTAAGGACTGTCGGACAGTTTTTGTCACCTCCGTAACTATTGTCGCCACTGTCGTCGTCGTTCGCCACGGTCATACTAGCGTAGCACTTGTTGCTTAGTCTCTTACTTAATTTGTGTTCTGTCCCATCTTTTGTGCCACGCACTTCAGTGACAGTGCACCCACGGACGCTCATTCTGACACGCATCTGACACGCCGTCCAAGCCCCCGCCCCGGCACCGGCAGTCCATAGAGAAACAGTCCCATGTCAAGTCAAGAATGAACTTACCAGAAACAGGAGACACTGCACTGCTGCCGAGTCACTTCGGTGGTGTTCAGTGGTGCTGTTCTGATCCAACATATGCCGGACAACACCTACTGAGCCCCCTACTGATGACAATCATTGCTTGGTCGAGGAGCCGGCGTTGAGTGAGCTCTCTCTCTCCGGAGGGGCTGCTCTGCTGCTTTTAAAGGCTGTTATGAGTTGCATCCTGTAGTCCGATTTACCTCTGTTCAGGAGCAGTTATGTCCCTTGATATCTTAATGGGAGTGTCCCGCGCGTGCAGTTTAAGGGTCTAAGATCATCTTGTGATGAAAAGACGTTAAATAAAACAACTGAACTGAACTGAAATCCTGCGCGTGCCTGTACCCATCGTCACCACACAGCGCTGGCCTCCAAGGGTGGTACAGGACTGCTCTAAGGCAGGTGAAGACAGTGCTTCTCTGGGTCCCTCCCCAGCAACCTTCGAGTGTTTTCTTTTTCTTTTTTCTTCTGCGCCTTCATCGTCATTGCAGTGTTGTAATCGTCACCATTACTGTGACTGGAGTCACTGACATTACCAATTTTCAGCACCTCCACCACCACAACCGCCATCGTATCACTATGTGTAACCACCATTCCTCCACCCCCACACTCCCCTGCCGTCCCTCCCCCTCCTCCCCCTTTCTTTTTTTTTCTTTTTTTTTTTTTGTGTGCCGAGCGAGTGTTTGTTCCGGCCCGAGACAGCACGACGGAGCTGTGCTCTTCGCGTACATTCAGAATAATTATGTGCCGGTGTCAACCAGGCCCGAGAGATTCAGACACCCGCGATGTTGGTCAGGAAATTCGAGCAACATTCTCAGAGACGCATTCATTAATAAGTGTATGAAACGCGACTGTGTGATCCCAGTCTTCCCAACTGAGCCCGTAGCAAAGTCAGCTATGGATGGGAGCCGGTAGGGGCAGAAAAATGAGAGCTGATTTTTAAACTCAGTGTCGATCGTTCTATGCTGCCACGTTTCTAATACCAGCAGCATGTGTTTCGTGTCTTTTTTCTCTGTTTTTTTTTTTTTAATGAATACAAGAAAGTCTACAGAACTCAGAAAAAAAAAACTGCGCACAACGACGTATCTTAATATAGGCCAACATAAACAGAAGACACAACAAAGTCGAACAACAAAGTGTAGTTCGCTTCTAGTTGGGTCAAAACCTTTTCCAATCTTCTTCCTCTGTTAAGCTACCTAATGTGAGGTGCAGAGAACTCCTTTTATTACTGGAATGTTGCGCTGCCTAGCATCAACAATTAAACAAGTTTAACACAAAAATTCTTCGTGGTTCAGTTTCTTTTTTCCATCTAAAATCCACTTGAAGTTTGAATTTTAAACGATATAGTCCAGCCGATCGCACAGCGCCTTTTCAGGGGGCTGTCAAAGTCAAATGAGAACAAAGTCACGTTACGAAAAAATACATGAGACCCATACCCCCCCCCCCCCCCAAACAAAAAAAAAAAAAAAAGTATACTGAAAAAGAGACTTACTTACTTTAAAGTTAGTCTTAGACTTGCTACCCGTGTCTTTTTGCGACGCATGAGGCAGTCATGGGCGCTCCACTGTGTACGGGTCCTCAGCCAGTCTGTTGGTGTCACTCCATCCCTCTGTCAACGAGTCTCAGGTCTCTTTACACTGTCTGTAACCAGCTCATCCTGGGTCGTCCTCTTTTTCTTTGGCCTGCTGGCGTCCATTTTAATGGCTTGGTTTGCAGGTCTTGATGAGAGTAATTTCAAGATATGACCCAGCCAGTGGAGGCGCCAAATGCAGATGATGGTTGACACAGGGAGCTGTTTGGACATCTCCTTGACCTCTTCATTTGGTGGTAAAGTCTGACCATTTGATGCCCAAGATATTACGTAGGCACTTTGTGTCAAAAGCGTCGAGTTTCTTTCTCCTGGGTGGTCTTCACTTGCCAGGTTCCACAGCCGTATAGCAAAGTTGAAATCACGCTAGAGTTATAAAACTTCAATTTGATTCCAGGGAGAATTTTCTGGCTGTTCCATATTTAGTTCAGCTGATTGAATGCTGATGCTGCCTTCCCAATTCGACTCTTCAGTTCATGATCGAGGTCATTGGTGTTGTTGATGGAGCTGCCTAGGTATGTGAAGTTCCCTACTTCTTCCACTTGCTTTTTTGGTCGACGAGAAGGTCTATTGGCCCCTGAAAAAGAGACATACGTCAAAAGACAGTTATGACATGGCAGGTGAACTGTTAACTTCCTAATAATGGCACAACCAATGCCAGGTAGCTTCCCAAGGTCTGACCAGTGCGTTGGGCTAATGCGGTCAGACTTCTGCTGAGTCGTAACCATGAGACCCTCCTCCTAAATTCTCTCATCTTAGTCGTTAATTAATTCATTCCTCAGCTTAAAAGCATGCGCAGTGTGATCTCGAAACCTAGCGGATGTGATGTAGCGAAAATGGATTAGTCTGCGCACAATGATACTTCTTTGAGGAAACTGAAAACTGACATATTAAGGGTTGAAACCATTACGTTGTGCTGAGAAACTCCAGGCCTCCCCCTTTAATTTACCTACGTGCCTGTTAACTAGATGTCTTTCCCCTATTTTTTCGTGTCATGAAAGTTACAAACAACGTAAACAAAATTAAAAATTTAGCAATATATTACTGTAGACACACAAACATTACTTTTAA
>JADBJO010025485.1:0-20000 GCA_016801955.1 Conus betulinus
GCGTGGCCACTGCCTCTTTTGATATTCAGGTCTGAGCCCAATGACAGATACGCCTGACTACATGGACTCCATAGTTATTGAAAACCTATTCTTTTTAACATGTGGACTACATTTTCGGGTGTAAGTCTGTCTGTTCCTCGATGAAAAATGTTTCGAAGCAAATGAATGAACTTATCTCTTGAGAGACAGTGTTCAATTACCCTTTATTAGCCCAATGTTTTCTTACCATAGGTGGCCTACCGCAGGATAGGTTGTTTTGCATGTTAACAACAATTATAACAACAGCAACAACTTGGGTGAATTGTTGTTATTATTAGCACGACATTTGCGCATTATCTCTGGAAGCGCAATTTATGTATGACATGTATGACTCAATGAGGTCTGTGCGTGTGTGCGTGTGCGTGTGCGTGCGCGCGTGCGCTAGAGTTTGTGTGTGTGTTGGCTTTGTGTGTGTGTGTGTGTGTGTGTGTGTGTGTGTGTGTGTGTGTGTGTGTGTGTGTGTGTGTGTGTGTGAGAGAGAGAGAGAGAGAGAGAGAGAGAGAGAGAGAGAGAGAGAGAGAGAGAGAGAGAGATCTGAAATCTTTAGACAGTAGACAAGAGAAAACAGAGAGACAGAGAGAGACGGAGAGATAGAGAGAAACAGAGAGAGAGAGAGTGCACCTATTATTGAAACCATTCCAAAATAAGACACGGAAGATGTTAAAAGCGACGTTCCCGAAAATTGGGATTTTCCGATAGTGTGTTGCTGGAATCGAACACAAACGATAATTACCCTCGCCTTTGAGCTCGAAAGCTTTTGAGCTCTTCTTCATCGGAATTTCATTAAGATTATTCATTTATTAGAGATCTGTTCATGCAATATTATGCGGCTTTTCATGTCCATTTTAGGTTACTGTCATGTAATAGATTATTTTCGTCAAAGACTATAATAGTAACAAGCAAAATGCCTGAAACTTTTCAGAACCTTTCTGTTGTACGAGCAGACAAACTGCACGTTACATTTGTACAGAATGTACAGTAAAAGGACGTGGTCTGTAGTAGCACATGCTTTATCGCACAAGCACAGAGTTGCATATACTGTTCCTAACTGCATAATGTTAATTATCTCTAATACCTCACGTCTTTCAATGTGTATTAAAAAAATCTATAGATGTATTGTTATTGTTACATTAACGTGCATTCATTTTCGGTTACTTCACACTATTAATCAAATGTTCATTGTCTCAGAGGAGGCAACAACAATTATTGCCTATGTAGTATAGTGCCACATCTTCAAACCTCAGAGACTGGGTTAAGTAGATACCATTTTGAACAAAATAACACTGAACCGTTATTTTTGGTAAAAAGGTTTCGCTTTGTTTTGTTTTGTTTTCACATTTCTGTGCATGTATGGTAACTGTATACATCCAGTCTCACGTTATGTGGCTCTTCATGGCCAGCTCTAATGGTGAGTTTAGTTTCAATTTCCTTTCCGCATCTGTGCCTTTGGTGAGTTTGAGTCGAGGTCACAGGTATTGTTGACGACTGTCGTTGGACGCTAATTTTTGTGGTTTCGCCCTCCCTGTTATGACGCTCAATCGCAATGATTCCACGACCAAACAATTACTCTCATCATTGGGGAGCTTAGTAAAGTGACTTCCTGCGTATGCTGGGTCAGAACCAGCACCGCTGAATGCTGGATCAGAACTGGCACTGCTGAACATAACCAAAGTGACTCGGAGGCGGTGCAGTGTCTCCTCTGGTGGGTTCCTCATTACGACTTGATATTGAGTCTCCCAATGGATTGCTAGTGCCCGGGGTTGCGACAGTACAAGTCAGATTGTGGCTGTGGACGTGGGCCGCAATGAATGAAGGCATGGCGGTAACGGTACGAGTCAGATTTTGGCTGTGGACGTGGGCCGCAATGAACGGCATGGCGGTAACGGTACGGTACAAGTCAGATTGTGGCTGTGCACTTTGGCCGCAATGAATGAATGAAGGCATGGCGGTAACGGTACAAGTCAGATTGTGGCTGTGGATGTGGGCCGCCATGAATGGCATGGCGGTAAATCCAATGGAGTGACACAGGTAAATCCAAGAAGAACAGAAGAAAAGTTGTTTAACACAATAGCTGGCATAAAGATACATCTTTTGTTTTTGTTGTACTGCCTACTTGAAGTGGTGGCGCATTCCAGTGTTGAATTGATGACGAGTCTGAAAACCCATCAACACACACACACACACACACACACACACACACACACACACACACACGCACACGCACACACGCGCGCACGTGCACGCACAGACTCACACACACACACATACATACACACACACGCGCACACTCACATTCACACACATAGTCAGAAGATAGAACTGTTCAATCAGGATAGAACCTGTTCAATGGTGCTGACCTGCATATATCATGAGCAGTGGGGGGGTCCAAACCAAATCCTCCCAATGGCAGCAAAGGCAACTACAGCACTGTCCAGATTAAAACCCGTGTGGAAGGACAACAACACGTCTCCATGAAAACACAACATCAGGCTCCTGCGTACACTGGTATTTTCCGTCTTTGTGAGACATGGAACCTCGGAGCAGATCTTGAAATAAAAATGTAAACTATGGAAATAAGATTTTATTGGTAGAATAAACATAAGATTTTATTGGAAGAATATTAAACATAAGATATTCTGATAATATCTTTGGCCACAAGTGTGGCTAATCATTAAGCAGCACACAGGCCCATGCGAAGATTTACTGACATCAGTCCAGAAAAAGAAAAACTACGTTGATATGTCCATGTAACAAGATGCAATGACTTAAGATGCAATGACCTTGAAAAAAAAAAAAAACCTTCCAGAATATTTTTTGACAGGGAGGGGGGGGGGGGGGGGGGGGGGGGGGGGGGGGGGGGGGGGGGGGGGAGGGGAGGCACAGAGGAAGACAGCAAATACGACGTACTGAGGACTTCGCACAATGTACTGGAAAAAATATTTGCAGAGACCCAGGCCTTTGTCACACAGCTGACAGATCTGGTGAACCGTTCTATAGAGTTGTGTCCCATTGCCTTCCATGGAGTTAAGGGGATTAATTAAAGGTGAAGTAGAAAAGAAGGCAATCATTGGCATGGGCATGTAAAAATTGTTACAAATAAAACCTTTAGGTGCCAAAAATTCAAGGGAGACAATTTATCCAGCCAGGCAATTTTGAGGTGGAGCTCGGGCCAACATACAAATGAACGTACAAGCAATGTGTACAGTAATGCAGATTTTATTTACAATACATGACAACCAGGTAAGTTTTCGACTAATATATGTTTTCTTCAGGGCTACAAACGGGGCGGGGGGCGGGGGGGGGGGGGGGGGGGGGGGGGGGGGCAGAGTGTTTCTCTGATAGCGGTCAAAACAAAGGGCAAGAAGGGGAAGGGAGAGAGTCAAAGAGAATGAGAGGAAAGCAGGTGGAAAGGAGGAGGGTAAGAAGTGACATGTGTGTGTGTGTGTGTGTGTGTGTGTGTGTGTGTGTGTGTGTGGTGTGTGTGTCGTGTGTGTGTGTGTGTGTGTGTGCATCCGTGCTTGCTTGTGTGCGTGCGTCTGGGGGGGGAGGGGGGGGGGGGGGGGGGGGCAGTGTTCCTCTGATGTGGTCAAAACAAAGGGCAAGAAGGGGAAAGAGAGAGAGAGGCAAAGAGAACGAGAGGAAAGGATGAGGGTAAGAAGTGAACTGGATATGTGTGTGTCTGTGTGTGTGTGTCTGCGTCTTTGTTCGTGTGTCTGTGTGTGCGAGCACATGGGTGTATGTATGTAGGCCTATTTGTTTTTATAAGAATATAGGTTTCTGGATTCTGGATTCGACATTAGAAAAGTAGTTAGACTCAGAATCAAAAACTTACTTGGAGAATATTTGGACAGGGTCGTCCTGTCTTCTTCAGCTCACTGTTGCTGTTGTGGCAGAGAGGCCCTGGTGGACGACTGTTGTGTGGGGTGAACGGTTGTCAGGATCTGATTGTAGATGGGGGGAAGTTCAAAGCCTTGATCTCTGTTCAGGCTGGGGGCGTCTGGTCTTGGATGGCTTCTTTAACTTTTCTTTTTGTGAGGAAGGGCTCTGTAGATAAGATCTGGTTTCTTGGGGGCTGAAACTGTGGCCTGTGGCTTGTAGGTGTTCGCGTATGGCAGAAGTAGATCGGTTTTTGGTGTTCCTGTAGATGGGTGGTGAGTTGTCTTGCTGTCTCGCTAATGTAGGTACAGGCACAGTCTTGACAACTACCTGGTATACTACACCACACTGCTTGAGGGGGTCCGTTCTGACCCATGTCAAAGATAAAATGGACCCCCTGAAGCATGAATTCAAAACACTTATTACTTGAAGAAGAAGAGGACGAAGAAGAAGACAGGTACTAAGTTGATAAAATGCTCGTACCGGCGCACTACAAAGTGGGAAACTGTGAACGTGACTGTGCACAGCTAGTGATTTCCGATTGAGAAGAGCTTGTCTCTATCAAGCCGCATGACAGTGCAAATCACTGATAACGTATTTAAATGGCCCCAAATGAAGTAACAATGAAACTGAAATGCATATATCATAAACAAAGAAGACCTACCCCCCCCCCCCCCCCCAACACGACACACGACACACACACACACACACACACACACAAGGGCACACGTGGGAACTAGGGAACTGTAGTCCTCAGCCAGCCGTTTGCTGAGAAGTATCATCCAAGACGCGAAAGCCAAACACAGACAGGCATAAACAAATGGTTGTGTTTACAAGTGAGACCTCCGACTCGTTGACAGAGGATGGAGTGACACTAGCAAACTGGCTGAGGACCGTGCACAGTGGAGCGCCTTGACTGCCTCATGCGGGCAAGACGCGGGAGCATCTCAGTAAGCTTAAGTGTATTTACTCTGACATCCTCTTTGTCATCCCGTCCCTCCTGCACCCCCCCCCCCCCAACTCTGACATCCTCTTTGTCATCCCGTCCCTCCTGCCCCCCCCCCCCCCCCAACTCTGACATCCTCTTTGTCATCCCCGTCGCTCCTGCACACCCCCCCCCCCAACTCTGACATCCTCTTTGTCATCCCGTCGCTCCTGCCCCCCCCCCCCCCCCCCCCCAACTCTGACATCCTCTTTGTCATCCCGTCTCTCCTCCCCCCCCCCTTTCCCTGTCACCTCATTTGAGTCTTTATCACAGCGACTAAAGCCTTGCTTACCTTTACTGTTCATTCTCCTTTTTTTTTTGTTTGTTTGTCTCCTTGCATGGAAAAGACCAATAAATCTAGGCTCATTGTTTTGAACTGACATTTCTTGACCCATTTAAAAAAATAATTACGTTTTGAAATATGAAACATTAAAATAAAAGGATATCTGATTCGTAACAACACATATTTTTTATGCAAAAACGAAAAATTCTTGTAGGTAAAAATATGCATGTGTGCTTTACATATAATTATTGTAGACCAAAAGGGTAGTCAAATGAATAGCAACGAAGGAAAGGTCGTATCCGCACTTTTGTGCTACAGATACTTATGACCATGTCGTGAGTAATGGTATTAATCAACAGCCATTGATGGCGATAACCTCGTCTCACTAAGGAGCGTTGCACCGGACCACCCCTTACGCCGATGTTAAGCATTAAATATTGAGTGGACAATTTCTCAGTTCGAGCAACAGAAAGGTTCTGAAAATGTCATGAATGTCAACTGTTACAATATATTGTCATTTGTATATGTAGCTAAATACTGTCCTTGCATTCAAATGGAAGTAGATTACAGCACATTGTTGTATTTGTAAATTTCTTATTAATAAGGCTTTTAGAAACTAGCTAGAGTTTTTTGACTCACGTCTTGATTTCTGCTTCCTCGTCTCAAAGCCGAGCATCATTTCCATTGGTGTTATAATCCGTTGACACGCACTACCGGGAATTTCCTCTTTTTCTGGCGTACTGGTTTATAGTGCAGAGAAAAAAAAAATTGACATCTTTGTATTTATACCTAAACATCATTTCAGTTTTATGCCTTGATAAATTAAATGAATTATAAACACTTTGGAAGTCAAGCCGGAGGAAAAAAGTGAAACCGCAACATATAATGTTAATAATGCTTAAGATTCAATGCTTTGTGATGGCATTTCGCCCCTTCACTACTGATTGCGTTGGCGGATTTGGTTGATGTAATAAGCATAGTTAACTGACAATGATGTCATCATTCGTTCACTTTTTTCAAATAGTGATTTAGTTGTGCAGACTGTCTGGCTCATGGGCCAGGCATCAGCACACTTTCATCAATTCGTTTCTGGATTAAAAAAAAAAAAGTTGAATAAAAGAACAGCTCCAAATGAACAAACAAACCACAACAAAAACAGCGTTCAGTAGCTGTCATAAGCCCCGTCGTTGTTTAAAAGGAATTGTCATTGCCAGAATGATCCTTAACTCATCGAAATGTTTAGTTTTAGACCCCCCAGCCCTCATCCTCCGAGTTTAGACACAATCGATGTCAGGCCGAAACAATGTTCATGAGCAAGAACATGATTGTTCACATGTTCACAACTGTGTGTGGCTGGAAAGGTACAATGCGATGGATGTATTTCAACAGACTAAACTCGGAAGTAAGCGTATAAAATAACAACAGCAACGACAACAAAACTAAGTAAACGATTCAAAGACTTCCACACTGAAAGCATAACTTCCCTGTTTGTTGCTAGAGATAAAACTATCTGATTTCAATTCTATTTACGACAATTTGATATTACAACGATTTAACAAATGTCTGACCTACGCATTAGCATTAGCGCTACGCATTGGCTGTGCCGTTGTTATCAACACCAGTGTGTGTGTGTGTGTGTGTGTGTGTGTGTGTGTGTGTGTGTGTGTGTGTGTGTGTGTGTGTGTGCGTGTGTGTATGCGCGCGCGCGCGCGCACACGTGTGTGTGTGTGTGTGTGTGTGTGTGTGTGTGTGTGTGTGTGTGTGTGTGTGTGTGTGTGTGTGTGTGTGTGTGTGTGTGTGTGTGTGTGTGTGTGTGTGTGTGTGTGTGTGTGTGTGTGTGTGTGCGCGCGCGTGTATGTGTGTGTATATATGTGCATGCGCATGCATGTGCATGTGTGTGCCAGTAAGTGCCAGCGTGCATGCGTGTGCATGTGCGTAACGTGTATGCATGTGTGCAAACCTGTTTCACAATGTGTGTGTGTGTGTGTGTGTGTGTGTGTGTGTGTGTGTGTGTGTGTGTGTGTGTGTGTGTGTGTGTGTGTGTGTGTGTGTGTGTGTGCGTGTGCGCGCCTGCGCGCACATTTGATTAATTGTGGGAAACCATTTTCAGATGATGAGAAGAAGAAGAAGAAAGAAGAAGAAGAAGAAGAAGAAGAAGAAACAACAACAACAACAACAACAACAACAACAACACACACACACACACACACACACACACACACACACACACACACACACACACACACACACACACACACACACACGCAAGCGCAAATACACATCTAAGCACTCGCCACTTTATTACACACCTGCATCGCCCCATCCACACACACACACACACCCACGGGTGCATTCACGTCCACAGTATGCATTAGGGTCCTTGAGAAATTCAAAGTCTTATCTCAGTTGGCGTGTATTTGATCGTTTTGTCTGTAATCGCAAAATCCCAGTATAAGTCTGCCCCAAATTCTAGGAGCCTGGCACAGTGTTGGCCTTGAGATTATTCAAATTTTTTTTTTCTTTTTTTTTGTGTGTGATTTTCTCGCTCTCCTTTAAGTCTGGAAGTGTGGCCACTGCCTCTTTTGATATTCAGGTCTGAGCCCAATGACAGATGCGCCTGACTACATGGACTCTATAGTTATTGAAAAACTATTTCTTTTTAACATGTGGACTACATTTTCGGGTGTAAGTCTGTCTGTTCCTCGATGAAAAATGTTTCGAAGCAAATGAATGAACTTATCTCTTGAGAGACAGTGTTCAATTACCCTTTATTAGCCCCAAGTTTTCTTACCATAGGTGGCCTACCGCAGGATACGTTGTTTTGCATGTTAACAACAATTATAACAACAGCAACAACTTGGGTGAATTGTTGTTATTATTAGCACGACATTTGCGCATTATCTCTGGAAGCGCAATTTATTTATGTATGACATGTATGACTGTGTGAGTGTGTGTGTGTGTGTGTGTGTGTGTGTGTGTGTGTGTGTGTGTGTGCGTGTGCGCTCAATGAGTGTGTGTGTGTGTGTGTGTTTGTGTGTGTGTGTGTGTGTGTGTGTGTGTGTGTGTGTGTGTGTGTGTGTGTGTGTGTGTGTGTGTGAGAGAGAGAGAGAGAGAGAGAGAGAGAGAGAGAGAGAGAGAGAGAGAAATCTGAAATCTTTAGACAGTAGACAGAGAGAGACAGAGACAGAGAGAGAGAGAGAGAGAGAGAGAGAAAGAGAGAGAGAGAGAGAGAGTGCACCTATTATTGAAACCATTCCAAAATAAGACACGGAAGATGTTAAAAGCGACGTTCCCGAAAATTGGGATTTTCCGGTAGTGTGTTGCTGGAATCGAACACAAACGATAATTACCCTCGCCTTTGAGCTCGAAAGCTTTTGAGCTCTTCTTCATCGGAATTTCATTAAGATTCTTCATTTATTAGAGATCTGTTCATGCAATATTATGCGGCTTTTTCATGTCCATTTTAGGTTACTGTCATGTAATAGATTATTTTCGTCAGACTATAATAGTAACAAGCAAAATGCCTGAAACTTTTCAGAACCTTTCTGTTGTACGAGCAGACAAACTGCACGTTACATTTGTACAGAATGCACAGTAAAAGGACGTGGTCTGTAGTAGCACATGCTTTATCGTACAAGTACAGAGTTGCATATACTGTTCCTAACTGCATAATGTTAATTATCTCTAATACCTCACGTCTTTCAATGTGTATTAAAAAAATCTATAGATGTATGTTGTTATTGTTACATTAACGTGCATTCATTTTCGGTTACTCCACACTATTTAATCAAATGTTCATTGTCTCAGAGGAGGCAACAACAATTATTGCCTATATAGTATAGTGCCACATCTTCAAAACCTCAGAGACTGGGTTAAGTAGATACCAGTTTTGAACAAAATAACACTGAACCGTTATTTTTGGTAAAAAGGTTTCGCTTTGTTTTGTTTTGTTTTCACATTTCTGTGCATGTATGGTAACTGTATACATCCAGTCTCACGTTATGTGGCTCTTCATGGCCAGCTCTAATGGTGAGTTTAGTTTCAATTTCCTTTCCGCATCTGTGCCTTTGGTGAGTTTGAGTCGAGGTCACAGGTATTGTTGACGACTGTCGTTGGACGCTAATTTTTGTGGTTTCGCCCTCCTGTTATGACGCTCAATCGCAATGACTCCACGACCAAACAATTACTCTCATCATTGGGGAGCTTAGTAAAGTGACTTCCTGCGTATGCTAAATCTGAACCAGCACCGCTGAATGCTGGATCAGAACCGGCACCGCTGAACATAACCAAAGTGACTCGGAGGCAGTGCAGTGTCTCCTCTGGTGGGTTCCCTCATTACGACTTGATATTGATTCTCCCAATGGATTGCTAGTGCCGGGGTTGCGACAGTACGAGTCAGATTGTGGCTGTGGACGGGGCCGCAATGAATGAGCAGCATGCGGTAACAGTACAAGTCAGATTGTGGCTGTGGACGTGGGCCGCAATGAATGACGGCATGGCGGTAACAGTACGAGTCAGATTGTGGCTGTGGACGTGGGCCGCAATATGAAGTCAGGCGGTAACGGTACGAGTCTGTGGACGTGGGGCAATGAAATGAATGAACGGTATGGCGGTAACGGTACGAGTCAGATTGTGGCTGTGGACGTGGGCCACAATGAATGAACGGTATGGCGGTAACGGTACAAGTCAGATTGTGGCTGTGGACGTGGGCCGCAATGAATGAAGGCATGGCGGTAACGGTACAAGTCAGATTGTGGCTGTGGACGTGGGCCACAATGAATGAACGGTATGGCGGTAACAGTACGAGTCAGATTGTGGCTGTGGACGTGGGCCGTAATGAATGAATGAAGGCATGGCGGTAACGGTACAAGTCAGATTGTGGCTGTGGACGTGGGTCGCAATGAATGAACGGCATGGCGGTAACGGTACGAGTCAGATTGTGGGCTGTGGACGTGGGCCGCAATGAATGAAGGCATGGCGGTAACGGTACAAGTCAGATTGTGGCTGTGGACGTGGGCCGCCATGAATGGCATGGCGGTAAATCCAATGGAGTGACACAGGAGAAGAAACAGAAGAAAAACTGTTTAACACAATAGCTGGCATAAAGATACATCTTTGTTTTTTTGTTGTACTGCCTACTTGAAGTGGTGGCGCATTCCAGTGTTGAATTGATGATGAGTCTGAAAAACCCATCAACACACACACACACACACACACACACACACACACACACACACACACACATACATACACGCGCGCGCGCGCGCGCGCGCACACACACACACGCACACACGCACGCACGCATGCACGTGCACACACAGACTCACACACACACACATACACACACGCGCACACACTCACATTCACACACATAGTCAGAAGATAGAACCTGTTCAATGGTGCACTGACCTGCATATATCATGAGCAGTGGGGGATCCAAACCAAATCCTCCCAATGGCAGCAAAGGCAACTACAGCACTGTCCAGATTAAAACCTGCGTGGAAGGACAACAACATCTCCATGAAACACAACATCAGGCTCCTGCATACACTGGTATTTTCCGTCTTTGTGAGACATGGAACCTCGGAGAGCAGATCTTGAAATAAAAATGTAAACTATGGAAATAAGATTTTATTGGTAGAATAAACATAAGATTTTATTGGAAGAATATTAAACATAAGATATACTGATAATATCTTTGGCCAACAGGTGTGGCTAATCATTAAGCAGCACACAGGTCCATGCGAAGATTTACTGACATCAGTCCAGAAAAGAAAACTACGTTGATATGTCCATGTAACAAGATGCAATGACATTAAGATGCAATGACCTTGATAAAAAAAACCTTCCAGAATATTTTGACAGGGGGGGGGGGGGGGGGGGGGGGGGGGGGGGGGGGGGGGGGGGGGGGGGAGGCACAGAGGAAGACAGCAATACGACGTACTGAGGACTTCGCACAATGTACTGGAAAAAATATTTGCAGAGACCCAGGCCTTTGCTCACACAGCTGACAGATCTGGTGAACCGTTCTATAGAGTTGTGTCCCATTGCCTTCCATGGAGTTAAGGGGATTAATTAAAGGTGAAGTAGAAAAGAAGGCAAATCATTGGCATGGGCATGTAACATTGTTACAATAAAACCTTTAGGTGCCAAAAATTCAAGGGAGACAATTTATCCAGCCAGGCAATTTTGAGGTGGAGCTCGGGCCAATACAAATGAACGTACAAGCAATGTGTACAGTAATGCAGATTTTATTTACAATACATGACAACCAGGTAAGTTTTCGACTAATATATGTTTCTTCAGGGCTACAAACGGGGCGCGGGGAGGGTGGGGGGGGGGGGGGGGGGGGGGGGCAGAGTTCCTCTGATAGCAGTCAAAACAAAGGGCAAGAAGGGGAAGGGAGAGAGTCAAAGAGAATGAGAGGAAAGCAGGTGGAAAGGAGGAGGGTAAGAAGTGACATGTGTGTGTGTGTGTGTGTGTGTGTGTGTGTGTGTGTGTGTGTGTGTGTCTTTGTTCGTGTGTGTGTGTGTGTGCATCCGTGCTTGCTTGTGTGCGTGCGTCTGGGGGACAGGGGGGGGGGGGGGGGGGGCAGTGTTCCTCTGATGTGGTCAAAACAAAGGGCAAGAGGGGAATAGAGAGAGAGAGGCAAAGAGAACGAGAGGGAAAGGATGAGGGTAAGAAGTGAACTGGATGTGTGTGTGTGTGTGTGTGTGTGTCTGCGTCTTTGTTCGTGTGTCTGTGTGTGCGAGCACATGGGTGTATGTATGTAGGCCTATTTGTTTTTTTTATAAGAATATAGGTTTCTGGATTCTGGATTCGACATTAGAAAAGTAGTAGACTCAGAATCATAAACTTACTTGGAGAATATTTGGACAGGGTCGTCCTGTCTTCTTCAGCTCACTGTTGCTGTTGTGGCAGAGAGGCCTGGTGGGACGACTGTTGTGTGGGGGGTGAACGGTTGTCAGGATCTGATTATAGATGGGGGAAAGTTCAAAGCCTTGATCTCTGTTCAGGCTGGGGCGTCTGGTCTTGATTTCAATGGCTTCTTTAACTTTTCTTTTTGCGAGGAAGGGCTCTGTAGATAAGATCCTGGTTTCTTGGGGGCTGAAACTGTAGCCTGTGGCTTGTAGGTGTTCGCGTATGGCAGAAGTAGATCGGTTTTTGGTGTTCCTGTAGATGGGTGGTGAGTTGTCTTGCTGTCTCGCTAATGTAGGTACAGGCACAGTCTTGACAACCTACCTGGTATACTACACCACACTGCTTGAGGGGGTCTGTCTGACCCATGTCAAAGATAAAATGGACCCCCTGAAGCATGAATTCAAAACACTTATTGCTTTTGAAGATGAAGAGGAAGAAGAAGACAACAGGTACTAAGTTGATAAAATGCTCGTACCGGCGCACTACAAAGTGGGAAACTGTGAACATGACTGTGCACAGCTAGTGATTTCCGATTGAGAAGAGCTTGTCTCTATCAAGCCGCATGACAGTGCAAATCACTGATAACGTATTTAAATGGCCCCAAATGAAGTAACAATGAAACTGAAATGCATATATGATAAACAACGAAGACCTATTAACCCCCCCCCCCCCCCCCCCCCCACCCCCCCCCGCACACACACACACACACACAAAAACATGGGCACATGCGGGAACTAGGGAACTGTAGTCCTCAGCCAGCCGTGCACTGAGGAGTATCACCCAAGACGCGAAAGCCAAACACAGACAGGCATAAACAAATGGTTGTGTTTACAAGTGAGACCTCCGACTCGTTGTGAGGATGGAGCGACACCAGCAAACTGGCTGAGGACCGTGCACAGTGGAGCGCCTTGACTGTCTCATGCGTCGCAAGACGCGGGAGCATCTAAGTAAGCCAAAGTGTGTTACAACACACAACTGAACTGAGATCCTCTCTGAGATCCTCTTTTTTATCCCGTCTCTCCCCCCCCCCCCCCCCCCCCCCAACTCTGACATCCTCTTTTTCATCCCGTCTAACCCCCCCCCCCCCCCCCTCCAACTCTGACATCGTGTTTTTCATCCCGTCTCTCCCCCCCCCCCCCCCCCCCCCCATTCCCTGTCACCTTTTTAAAGTCTTTTATCACAGCGACTAAAGCCTTGCTTACCTTTACTTTTCATTCTCCTTTTTTTTTAAATTTATTTATCTCCTTGCATGGAAAAGACCAATAAATCAAGGCTCGTTGTTTGAACTGACATTTCTTGACCCATCTTTGAAAATAATTACCTTTTGAAATACGAAACTTTAAAATATAAGAATGTCTGATTCCTAACAACAGCATTTCTTTATGCAAAAAAAGGAAAGTTTCGTAGGTTAAAAACGTGCATGTGGGCTTTAAACACAATCATTGTAGACCAAAAGGGTAGTCATAGGATAGCAATGGAGGAAACGTCATACCCGCACTCCGTGCATCAGGTATTTATGACCATGACTTTAGCAATGGTGCTAGCCATCACTGGCAATAACCTCGACTCTGTGAAGAGCACTACTACGGACCACCCAATACACATATGTTAGACTTTAGATATTAAGTGGACAATTTCTCACTTCCTACAACAGAAAGGTTCTGAAAATGTCATGAATGTCAACTGTTACAGTTTACAGTTCATTTGGTCATATGTAGCTATATAATGTCCTTGCATTCAAACGGAAGTAGATTACAGCACATTGTTGTATTAATAAATCTCTTATTAATGACGATTTTAGAAACTATGTTGAGTTTTTTTTTTTATTCATATCTTGATTTCTGCTTCCCCGTCTCAAAGGCGAGCATCATTTCCATTGGCGTTCTATTCCGTTGTCATGCACTACCGGGAATTTCCTCTTTCTGGAGTACTGGTTATTGTGGAGAGAAAAAAAAAATGACATCTTTGTATTTATACCTAAACATCATTTCAGTTTTATGCCTTAATAAATCAACTGAATTATAAACACTTTGGAAATCGAGCCGGAGGAAAAAAGTGAAACTGCAACATATAATGTTCGTAATGCTGTACTTAAGATGCAATGCTTTGTATGGCATTTCGCCCCTTTACTACTGATTGCGTTGGCGGATTTGGTTGATGTTATTAGCATAGTTAACTGACAATGATGTCATCATCGTTCCACTTTTTAAAAAATAGTGAATTAGTTGTGCAGACTGTCTGGCTCACGGGCCAGGCATCAGCACACTTTCATCAGTTCGTTTCTGGATAAAAAAAAAAAAGTTTAATAAAAGAACAGCTCCAAATAAGCAAACAAATCAACAACAAAAACAGCGTTCAGTAGCTGTCATAAACCCGTCGTTGTTTAAAAGGAATTGTCACTGCCAGAATGATCCTTAACCTCATCGAAATGTTTAGTTTAAGACCCACAGCCCAGCCCTCATCCTCCGAGTTTAGACACAATCGATGTCAGGCCGAAACAATGTTCATGAGCAAGACATGATTGTTCACATGTTCACAACTGTGTGTGGCTGGAAAGGTACAATGCGATGGATGTATGTCAACAGGAACAAGAACAATTCTTTATTGCCGTCACCTTTGAAAAGATATTTGGCACAAAACACAACAACAACAACAACAAAAAAAAAAAAAAAAAAAAAAAAAAAAGTGCTTCGATTATCTATTTTGCCTGGCTTTGAATGCCTCAAAAACAAAGCTGGCTAATATTTTTTGGTGTTCCCTGGAGTTTAATAGAATACTTGGTTTGAAGTCGTTGACACAAAATATTCTTTTTTCCTGGGTCATCCGTTAGATCTTGCATCTGTTCTACTTGTGTCTTTAGTTTTGTTCTTAAGTCATAAAGTATTCTACAATTATCTAAAAAAATGAAATTCTTCTTCTATTTCATTACATGCTATACAAAATCTTTGATTTCGTGGTATACCTGTATAACGACCTTTCTCAACATTTAAGTCATGCGAGCTAACACGCAATTTACATAGTGCTTGTTTCTTCGTACTGTCCATATCAGTCAACAAGTAATATTCAATATGATATTCAGATGATTTGATGACATTGTAAACTAAACTCTAAACGGCTGTATTTTTGTCTTTTCCTTTGCCCAAAATTCAGTATACCTGGCTTTCAATTGTTGTTGTATAGTGAATTTCAGTCTATGCTTACTCAGTGTTGACTGGTTCAACCAACATGGTTTAATCCTAAACTGTAAAGAATGTGTTTGATAAACAAGAGCCATGGACATTGAATTCCCTTGTCTTTATTCATCATGTCGTTGTATGCATTTTTTAATAAATATGTTTCTTCCGGCTTATCTAAAATATGCAGCCAAAAGCCAATGGCTCGACAAGCTATGTGAATCCCAATTGGAAATCTTCCTAGTTCACTTAGAGTCGTTAAATTAATTGCTTTTGAGTGTAAACCAAGAAGACGTTTACAGAATTTCAGAAGTTTTCATGTGGGTGTTTTGAAGAAATACTATTTTTTGAAAAAAGTCAGATATATCAAATGAGTCCGTGTTAGACCTTGTACTTTTCTCAGACCATGGCAACCAAACTTCTGCTCCATATGTTGCTATAGGAGTAACCAAAGTATCGAAAAGTTGTAATATTGTGTCAAAACGAATGTTGGTTCCTCTGATTAATCGATATAATGAATGTGAAGCTTTACTTGCTTGCTTGGCAAGTTGAGTTTTCGCCAAAAAAGGAGCCATCTGAATGCAAAGTTATTCCCAGATATTTGTACTGATCAGTTGTCTGAATTATCTCAGTACCAAATTTAAACAAGATGGGAACTTTGGGTTTTTTATGTGTAAAAATCAATACCTTTGTCTTTTGTACATTAATTTTCATACCCCAAGTTAAACAATATTTATTCAATTTGTCAAGCTTGTGTTTTGAAGACCTTTCTTTGTTTTAGAAAAAATAACTAGGTCATCTGCATACATTAAACATGATATAGGAGGAGTCGTTTCATCGGTATATGGACTATCTGTCTCCCCAATATACTTTGGAATATCATTTACGAAGATTAAATAGAGTTGGACTAAGAACATTTCCTTGTAGTACTCCTTTACGTACGTTTATATTATGAGATAGACCTTCATTCGTTTTTTTGTGCATATTTTGGAATTTTCATACATGTTCCTAATAACTCTGAACAGTTTCCCTGTATGCCTATTTCATGTATTTTTAAGAAAAGTGCCTCATGCCAAACATTATCGAACGCTTTTTCAAAGTCGATAAAGCAACAATAAAGGCGATCTTTTCTGCTTTTCATTATATCATCAACAATTTTCTTTAACACAAATAGATGATCTGATGTTCTGTGTTCTTTGCGAAAGCCTGCTTGTTCTCCTGCTAGTAGATGATTTTCTTCCAAAAAGTTTGTTATTCGGTGATTTATATATATGCAAAACAAATTACTGAGAGAGTTATTAATTGTTATATACCTCGATAATTTGAAGGATTGAAGGATCTCCTGATTTATGAATGGGGACATTTATTCCCCTCTTCCATGCTTCTGGATATGCTCCTGAGAAAAAAATACTTTCAAATACATTTCTAATTATTTCACCTGTTTCGGGTAAACTGGTTTTGATTATTTCATTAATAATCCCATCTTCTCCAGCTGCTTTTTTGTTACGCATATTTTTTGAAGCATCTAAAATTTCTTTTAGATGATATTGGAAAATCAAGATCAGAGTAACTTAATTCTGAAGAGAGTTTTTCCAATTTAGAATTTACTTTTAGTTTTGCATCTCTTTCAACATCTACCTCCGTACCAATAAGATTTTGTAAATGGTCAAGCCACTTTGTACTACTTATCGCTCCATAGCTATTTTCATTTTGAGAATCTGCTTCATGTAATTGTTTTAATGTTTTCCACACATTGTTTGGATCTTGTAAATATGCTTCATTCAGACTCTGAACTAAACTGTTTCTATAAATCTTTTTTCTTCCTTTTCAACAAACGTTTGTATATTTTCATTTTGTGAAAGTACTTTTCATGTAAATGTTTTATTTTGTGGATTTCTGTTCAGTGCATTTCTTAAAGATTTCAGATCTCGTCTTTGAATATAGCAGTCTTGGTCAAACCATTTTTTGGAGCGTTTTCTGGATTTTCTTTTAGTTATAAGCTTATGTCGTAATGCCAATTTTGCAGCATACTTTAATGTTTTGATAAGCTTTTCCAAAACAAGAGTGGCTAAATCAACTGTGATTGGTTCATCAATATGATTTTTAATTTCTTGTAGCGATTCACTAATTTGTTTTGTTTTTAAAGCTGTACAGAAAGCATCAGCGGAATTATCATCCCAGTAAAAATTTTATATATTCTTCCTTTTGACTATTAGTTTGCTTATAAAATGTGCTCTTACTGAAATAACTCTTGTCTTTCGTTCCATTTTTTCAATATAGGTAAATATAGTGTCATACTGAGTGGACAATGATCTGAAAAATGGTTTAGCTCCATAACTTTCATTTCAACTATATTTTGTGTAAGTTCTTCTGAACATATGAAGTAATCTATCACACACTACTGCCTTGGTGTATATGACAAGTGTATTTTCCTTCCAAATCACCCAATGTCCTACATTTTCGATAAGAAGGCTGTTGTTGTCCGTACAAATGTTGATTAAATCTCTTACCATTTTTGTGAACAACATGATCCATAGAACATCTATTATATGTTTTATTAATTCGATTGTAGTGACCTGGGATAAAACAATCATGAATTGAATCTATTTCCGTATAATCTATCACTGTTCCAGTCCTAGCATTAAAATCGCCACAAATAATAATGTGTTGCCTTTCGGCGAAAAATGTTCTATATCATTTTGTAATTTATCCCATATCAAATCCGCGTTATTTCTACCATATGATGAGTATAGTGGCGGTATATAGCAGCAACATATATAAGTGTCATCTCCTTGTTTGTCTACATTTGGTATAGACATCCAAACTATATCTCCATTACTTTGTGGTAAAAATTTGACTTGTTCTCTAATTTCACGTTTTACAAATACTGAAATCCCTCCTGAAGCCTTACACGCTTTCTTGTGTTGTTCACGACAATAGTGAACTCCAGGTGCAAAGTGCGGAAAATGTATATTCTTTTTGTGTCTTCATATGTTAGATGAGTTTCTTCCAGGAACACTATATCATATGATTTTATTTTTTGAAATAAACTGCCAGTCTTTGTATTTGTTTTTGTCTTTATACCATCAATGTTTCCTATAAAGCCATTAGTATTCCATGACAGGATACTTATTTTTCTCTTCCCCATACTGTGTTTATATATTGTGTAACGTAGTTGCTAAGTTACTAGCAGATTTATAAGTGTACTTTTTCTTCATCACATTTAATTACATCAAATTAATACATTAATCGATCATTTAAGTGTCACTGATTACAATCGTGTCTGTTAATATTATTTAGTTACTTATTTTTTAACGTGTATTTTTCCAATTCTATCATTGTTCGTTTCACTTTTGAGCTTTTGGTGACAACTGCTATGTCCTCTTTCTTCTTTAGCGATTGTACCGCTGGTTTGGAAAGTCATTGTTGTTCATCGGCTGGTATTTGAACTTTCGTTGTGGAGTGTAGTCGCCATCATCATACATTTTTCTCGTAATGTGTAATTACGGTTTGCATAGTGCTTAGCATCTCGACCCTGTACAGAATTCTGATGATTAGTGTAGTTCGTTTCTTCTTGGTGCTCTCTGGTCAAATCATCATTGTTCCATTGATCCAAGTTGTGTAATTGGGATGTGTTGATTCTCCTTCGTTGCCGTCCATTTCTGTTGTCTCGTTGTTCACGAAGATCCCTTGAATAAGATGAATAATTTCCGTACCTTCTTCTTTCATCCGTCCATCTCTGTTGATAGTAGTAGTCTTCACTCTTTGTTTGATATCTGTTTCTTCCGTACAGATCAATTTCTTCATCGTATTGTTGGCGTAGCATCTTCTCATACTGCCAGTCAGTTTCATTAAATCGTCGCCAACGCCAATCTTCATTACCTCGATATCTGTCTTCGTTATTTTGTCTCCGTTTTTGCTGACGGAAGTTTCTCCCTTGTAGATTTGGGTATTCAAGGCTGCAGTCCTGTGGGTACCTATCAACATGTCTTTCTCCATGAGTCGTTCTTTCTTGCAAAACAACTGGAAGATATCTTCTTTGCTGTTTTTCTGTCATTTTTCTTCCATAATTTCTGACCTCACGATGTTGTTTCCATTGTTGTTCCCATCCACGTTTTTGTTCTTTGTCTTGTTGCAGCACTTTTCCTCTGTATGAGTAATCTTCATTGCTTTTCTTCTTGTCTTCTTTCTCTTGAGTGTTCAATCTCATAATTGTTTCGTTGCGGTGGTGTTTCTTTCACGTTTGGTCTCTGCTATATGTCTTTGTTGTTCTGTCGTCTTCATTCCGACGCATTCTAATCATTGTGATGACTAGAGCTGGGTTTATGGCAGAAGTCTTTATCATTTTGCCGCAGTGTTCTTTCATGCACATGAATGTCTTCTTCGTCTTGAGTTGAGTTATGCTGAGATTGCAATGCACCTCTTCTGCGTTGTCGGCAAGGTCGTTCATGTACATGTTCATCTTCTTCATTTCTTTGCATCTTCCCAAATCTGTTTTCAGGTGGTTCAAGTTGATTTTTCATTTTTCATTCGCCTGTAGAGGCTTTCTTATTTCTTTGCGAGTCACGCGACTTCTATTCTTCAATTTGTTTCTTTTTTGATGGTTTTTTTCCCACAGAATATTGTCTAAGTAGCGTCCAAGGCTAGCCGCAATGATACTGCTTCCTTTTCGGTTTGGGTGGAAGTTGTTGTCTTTGAGATGATATTGCGGATAGATGTGGTC
>JADBJO010025486.1:0-12500 GCA_016801955.1 Conus betulinus
GAGAGAGAGGAGAGAAGATTCCTTGAAACATTATTGTCCGCCTTGGCGTATGGCATTTCGTGGGGTGTTGCCTTCAGCGGCGTGATGTAGTTGTGCAATTACTTGAGTTCCAGTTTTGCCAACTACTCCATTGTACATCTCTGCCCCTCGGAACAAATGGTCCCAAAGAACATCCAAATTCATTGATATCGCGTTAAATTCACCCATTCACTACAGGTGTGTTTGCGTGGTGCGTGTCACACACACCTCACTCACCACTTACCAACACCCAACCAAATCCACCCCAACCCCCCCCCCCCCCCAACACCACACACACACACAACACCGCGCGCGCGCGCGCGCGCAGCGCGCAGCCACACACACAAACAGCACACACACAACACAAACCCACCCATCGCGCGCGCGCGCGCACTCACGCAACGCACTCAGCGCACACGCACGACACACACACACAACCCAACACCCCACACACACACCAGTGGGTAGTGTCCCCCCCCCCAACAAAAAATAAAACCAGTACGAAATGGGAGAGGTTACTCTGTACTGCACTCCCTCCTCGCCGTTCTTTCCCTGACCCCCCGGTCCTTCTGGTACCTAGCCATCCGCCCATATCCATTATTTACCAACCCCCACCCCCACCCAGCTCACTCCATGTCCGTTCTTTCGTGCTATCCTAGTCCTTTTTCTTTTCCCGTCCCTCCCATAATCAATTCTTATAGAATCACTACTTCCTTACCCCCCCCTAAAAACCCAATATTCTTACCCAACCCACATAACCGCCCCCCCCCCAACCGACCCCCCTTACCGCCCCCCGCCCCCCCCCCCCCCCCCCGCCCGCCCCCCGCCCCCCCCCCCCACCCCCCCCCCCCCCCAGCTCCCCTCCTCTTGTCCTCTTTCCCGTTCTTCTTCTTCTTCTTTTCTGCTATCCTAGTTCTTTTTCCTCCCATATCCATTCTTATCTTAGTACCCTTCCCCCCTCCCCCCCCCCCCCCCCCCCCCCCCCCCGCCCCCCCCCCCCCCCCCACCCCCCCAACTTCCCTCCCCCCCCCCCCCCCCCCCCCTCCCCCCCCGCCCCCCCCGACTCCCACCCTCTCGCTCCCCGTTCTTCTGCTTATTCTATCCTTCCTCCCATACAATTACTTAACCGCCCCCTAGCTCCACACAGTTAGCCTGATAACATATTGTATAATACACGTAACAGTGTACTGCGCATTCCCTTGGTAACACATTGGCAGGCGCGCTACTTGTGGCCTCTTTTAACCGGAACGGCCCTCTTTGTACGGTCAAATAACAGCCCCCCTCCCCTCCCCCTCCCCCCCCACAAAAAGAAGGAAACCCCCCCTTCTGCGCTCCCTCAAAATACCATCCCACCTCCACGCCAGTGCAGCCTTGTCAACCCTTCCCCCCCCCCCCCCCCCCCCCCCCCTCGCTGGTACCCTGGGCCCCCTCCCTGTATGGCGTGCTGTAAGTGCTTCAGGCCAGAGGATAACTAAGCTACTGTAACACAGGAGTGCATGGGAGGAACGGTCCTAACCGACCTACATGAGGGTGACATCATGCCTCAGGACTGAGACTCACAAACCTACTGTAGCTGAGGAGTGCGTAGGAGTAACAGTCTCAGTATCCTGTATGACGTACTGTTAGGCCAAAGGACAAAGGGTAACAGACCTGCTGGAGCATAGAGTGTATGGGGGAATAACTGTCCGACAACTCTTCTGGCCTATCACAGAACCTTACTGTGAGGAGAAATGTTGAAAATTATCTATAATAAGGCTCCACCGAAAAAAAAAAAAAAAACGTAGACAAAACGGATCATAAGACAAAACACGACGCGTTTTTCGACCTCTTAGGCCTTCTTCAGGTAAGACACACAACATTCGGGACAACGGAAATGAACGGGCGATGGCTTGTCTTCATCCAGTTCGGCGCAAGATGGGCGCTGAATGAGGGAAGGCAAAAGCGAGGAAGAGCGGAGGGTTGGATGGGGACAGTTGAACACGGTTACAAAAGATCTCCTATTTGACCAGCGTTCTTCACAAGTAACATTTGTCTTTGTTCCCGTGGAAGATGAGGCGGGTTTTGAGCGGATAGAGCTGCACAAAAAGTTTAAAATCACGTGTTAGTTCGTTATTTCTTTAGGAGATCTATATAAATATGTATGTCTGGCTTGGAGACTGAACCAAGTCTGTCAAGCTGCTTTGCGGAAGGTGGAAAGAAGAGCTGCTGGGAGTCACTGAGTGGGACCGGGTTCATCAGCCCGTAATGGCTGTAGTCACTGATGAACAGCGTGCCCTGTGTGTACCCCATGGAAATCTGTAGTCACTGGACAGACACTATGTCCCGTGTACCCCATGAAGATCTGCAGTCACTGACGGACGCCATGTCCTGTGGACACCATGCCTGTGTGTACCCCGTGAAAATCGTTTTGATCTCTTCCTAGAAAACAGCAATGATAAACCCTGTTTTCCACTGGGGAAATCATGGTTTTGTCACTGTTTTTACATCGATGACAAAAGAGGTAACAAGGGCATCAATCATCATGACTGGTTTCCTCAGGAACACAGTGATGATAAATGCTGTCTGCATTGTCACAGTTTGTCTTGAAGAGTTTTGCAAAGAAAAAATGTAGTGATGAAAGTACTGAATGATGAATGTAGTACTAGTTGCATAAGCATGCTGCTATCATCCCCTATGTCCCTACGGAAAACCGTTGCTATTCTTTAAGAAAAAGAAAAAAAAAAAAAAAAGATGGATGATAACAGGGCACCATGGGGAATCCCAACGGCTGTCCAAGGGGGTAAGAAGAGACGACATGGACGCAGGTGGACTGCCATACTTCATCCGCGACATATGATGGATGTACAGACAGTTACAAATCGAAAGGCGACTCCCCAATCCCTATAACCCTCTTACGCGCCCCCCCCCCCCCCCCCTTTCTCAGCCGCCTCCTCCTCCACTTCCTCCTCCTCCTCCTCCTCCTCCGTTGCGCGGGCCGTGCTGTGACAGTGTCGGTGTCAAGCCGTGTCCTACAGTGGTGGTGTCGTGGTCCTGCAGTCATTGTCATTGCCGCGATCACCAGGTCAGTCACTCAGCTGGCCAGCCAGGCAAGGAGCTATTCATCACACACCTGTAACTAGAGAGCCTGGGGAGCATGGCTTAACACCTGGGAAAGGCCGTGTGTGTGTGTTGTGTGTGTGTGTGTGTGTGTGTGTGTGTGTGGTGTGTGTGTTTGTGTGTGTGTGTGTGTGTGTGTGTGTGTGGTGTGTGTGTTGTGTTGTGTGTTGTGTGCTGGAGAGGGGGAGAGGCTAGAGAGGGAAAAGGGAAGGGAACTTAATGGGTGAGGATAAGGGCGTTTTATATTTCAAGGTAGAGGTGTGTGTGTGTGTGTGTGTGTGTGTGTGTGTGTGTGTGTGTGTGAGAGAGAGAGAGAGAGAGAGAGAGAGAGAGAGAGAGAGAGGTCATAAAGCTTTAATTTGTTGAACCAAAGACCGACAGACAGATAGGGTCCAACAAAACGTCAGTAATTCATTTTGTTGCAGAGAAGATGGACACCAAGGCCAGAAGTAGGTTTAATATATATATATATATAGATATATATATATATATATATATATATATATATATCTATAGATGTATGTATGTATGTATGTATGTATTTGTATAAAAAGAAAACCAAAACAACATAGGACTGGCCGACAAGGACAGTAAGATTCGTCTTTGACCAAGAAGAGAGTTCAACAAAGACAAAGAGCTGTTTAGAAAATAGAAACACAGGCACAAAAGGAATCGAAACCGCTCATCCCCCCCGCTCTATCCCCCCCCCCCCCCCCCCCGGCCCCCCCCCCCCCCCCCCCCCCCCCCCCCCCCCCCACCCCCCCCCCCCTGTTTAGAGAAAATAGAAAGGCAGACAGGCTTTGCTTTGTTTTTTAGAAGACACAGGGACAGTCTATACCGAAGACACCTTTTTAACTGTCCCCAGAAGATAAAAACACCCATGCCCAGAACATAACGTTAACAGGTATGACAAGACAGACTGACAGAAAGACAGACAGAACGACAGACAGGCAGACAGTGCAGCAGTGGCAGTGCATTTTTAATTTGTGCCAGGTGCTGACCTGCAGTAGAGCCAACATAGATGGACATATCACTTTTTTTTTTTTCTTCAGAAGATACAGTCAACACAGTACAGAGTAGAGCTGTGCTTTGCCTCAGAGCACACAGAGAGTAGAGCCAACACAGATGGAAATGTCACTTTTTTTCTTCAGAAGGTACAGACACTGGAGTCCAGTACAGACTAGAATTATGCCTTGCCTCAGAACACACAGACAGTAGAGCCAATACAGGTGGCACTTTCATTTGTACAGGAGACAGACGTACTGTGCTACCGAGATCTAGAGCTTTTTTTTTTCAACAGAAGACAGACTGTGCAAATTAAGAGAAGCAGTTCTGTGCCGGCTGCACACCGGCCATTCGCATTTTTACCTATTCCTACCTTTTAAAGAGTGAAGAAGCTCCGTGGTGCATTCCATGTCATGTGCCACTCACAGTGAAACATGTTCTTTTAGAGTGTTGGGACTTGCACGATGTGAGACACAAACATTTTTACAGTGGAATCCATGAAAACCCTGTTCAGAGATGTCCCACCTGACGTGATCTTTGGGTTTAAAATGAGAGATTAACATTTTTCATCTGATTTAAGATTTTACGGAAGAAGGATTTTTAACGAAGTTTCTGGTGCGTTTCTAGAAATATATCATTTAAAGAGATGTGTGAAGTTGTTGTTGTTGTTGTTGTTGTTTTAATCATGTTGAGTTGATTTTAACGTGGTGATAGCCCTGATGTGGCCCTTTGCGGTCGGCTGGGCTATAAGCAACATTATCCTAACCAAGAGAAGGTACGTGCTTTTGTACCAGTACACAGACAGATTGTCCAACAAAAAGACATAATTTGTATGAAGAGACAGGCAGATTATTCAACATAGACAGATGATTTGTGTCAGGAGACCGGCAGATTATTGAACAAAGAGATAATTTGTATCAGGAGACAGATGGTCCGACAGAGAGAGATAATTTGTATCAGGAGACAGACAGATTGTCCCACAAAGATTGGTAATTTGTGAGAGAAGACGGGCAGATTGTCCAACAAAGATAGATTATTTGTATCAGAAAACAGATTGCCCAACAAAGATAGATAATTTGTATCAGGAAACAGATTGTCCAACGAAGATAGATAATTTGTATCAGGAAACAGATTATCCAACGAAGATAGATAATTTGTATCAGGAAACAGATTATTCAGCGAACATAGATAATTTGTATCAGAAAGGAGATTGTCCCACGAAGATGGATAATTTTGTACCAGGAAACAGATTGTCCAACGAAGATAGATAATTTTGTATCAGGAAACAGATTATCCGACGCAGATAGATAATTTGTATCAGGAAACAGATCGTCCCACGATGATAGATAATTTGTATCAGGAAACAGATTATGCAACGAAGATAGATAGTTTGTATTATTAGGAAACAGATTATCCAACGAAGATAGATAAATTGTATCAGGAAACAGATTATCCGACGAAGATAGATAGTTTGTATCAGGAAACAGATTATCCGACGAAGATAGATAATGTGTATCAGGAAGCAGATTGTCCCCACGAAGACAGATCATTTGTATCAGAAAAACAGATTATCCAACGAAGAGAGATCATTTGTATCAGGAGAGAAGACATAGTATCCAACCGAAGCAGGGAGCTCGCACTTGCACCCGAAGACAAAAAGACAGGCAGGCGGACAGAGATAAAAGAGTTGGCACCAAGAAAATAGTGTCTGTCGGTCCAGACAAAGACAGAGCCATGCGTTGTACCAGAAGTCTTACGAAACCGGCACAAAATATGGTTTTCCCTTTGTACCAGAAGTCATCGAAGTCAACAAAGACCGACAGAGCGCTGTGGTTTTGGCGATAAGGCAGTCAGCCACCATGCACAGTGGGTGAATGTTCGTCTGTACCCAAAGGCCACAGAATAAGCTGTCAAACAGGGCGAGATAACAGGGCTTCTTCAAGTTCAGGTTGTGCCAGCGAAAGGCTGCGAACATCCAATTACAAGGCAATGGGAACAGACAGAGTGGTGGCCCTTGATCTGACATGTTCATGGTGATTGTTCCTTCACCGCCTTCCTTCGGTGGCTGTGGGTCAATGGGCGGGCAGTGCTTCTTCTTCTTCTTCTTCTTCTTCTTCTTCTCTTCTTCGTTTTTTCTTCTTATTGTCCCTTCTTCTTCTTCTTCTTCTTCTTCTTCGTCTTCTCTTGTCCCTTCTTCTTCGTCTTCGTTTTCGTCTTCTTCTTCTGTGTGTGTGTGTGTGTGTGTGTGTGTGTGTGTGTGTGTGTGTGTGGTGTGTGTGTGCATTGGTTGTGTCTCTCTCTGGGCACTCAAAGCAGTCTTCTTTCTTCTTCTTCTTCTTCTTCTTCTTTCTTCTTCTTCTTCTTCTTCTTTTTCTTTTCCTCTTCTTTCTCTTCTTTCTTTTTCTTCTTCTTCTTCTTTCTCTTCTTCTTCTTCTTCTTCTTTCTTCTTCTTCTTCTTCTTCTTTCTTTCTTCTTCTTTCTTTTCGTCTTCGTTTTTTGATCGTCTTCTTCACCTCCTGCTCCCGCTCTCCTCTTCCTTTCTTTTATTCTCTTCTTCTTCTCTCTCCCTCTTCCTTTTCCTCGCCTCCTTCCCCTCCTCCTCCTTCACACTTCTTCTTTCATCTTCTTCTTTCATTCTTTCTTTCTTTCTTTCTTCTTCTTCTACTACTACTACTACTACTACTACTACTATACTACTACTACTACTCCCCATCCTCTTCCTCGTCCTCGTCCTCCTTCTCCTCCTTCCCCCTTATCTTCGGTCCCCTCCTCCTCCTCCTCCTCCTCCTCCTCACCATCAATCATCTCCTGGTGTTGTCTCTGTAGCTGGGCGTTGTGCTGGCCTTCAGTGTGGGGAGGCCAGGAGCTCTGTCATCCCAGTCTGTATCCCCCGGTCGGGGAATGATGTGGCTGGAAGCTCCTCTGTTCGCTCACACTCCTCAGCTTTTCTGCCGGGTCTCCTTGTGTTCGTGGTGATTTTCTGGCTCGTTCATATATTCTGGAGAGAGAGAGAGAGAGAGAGAGAGAGAGAGAGAGAGAGAGAGAGAGAGAGAGAGAGAGAGAGAGAGAGAGACGAGAAGACAGAGAGAGAGAGAGAGAGAGAGAGAGAGAGAGAGAGAGAGAGAGAGAGGAGAGAGAGAGAGAGAGAGAGAGAGAGAGAGAGAGAGAGAGGGAGGGAGGGAGAATATCATAAGGGAGGAAAATAACACTGATGTGGAATATTCATTTCACAACCTTTCGGTTTTAATTGAATGTTTTCCTTGTACAGGAGAGACTGACTGCGCGCCAGAAATATTGTTGTCACAATCTATCATCTGTTTCAAGGGGACTAAAGGTCATTTTGACCAATAGATAATAATAATAATAATAATAATAATAATAATAATAATAATAATAATAATAAAAAGATGATGATGATGATGATGATGATGATGATGATGATGATGATGATCAAAACAGTTCATAACACAAAATCACTCTTTCTAAGAAGAAACTTGTCCTTTTGCACAGAACAGTCTCACGTAGACCTTTTCTTTTTTTTTTTTCTGTTTTTTTCTTTTTTTTTTTCTTTTCTTTTCCTAGACTGCCACGTTTCGTTATTTGATGTTTAAGCGAGCTCCTCTCCCCTGGATTCCCAAGCCGGGCGAGTCCAATAAAGCGATATTGAAATCGCTCGACAGCTCAATGACGCAGGGGAGGGGGACGATCGACTGACTCCCTGGGACAGCAGGCGCTGGCCCTGCTGAATGTTGTTAACCCGTCAGCGCCGCCGCTGGATCACACAGGCCCATCTCCCCCCCCCCCCCTCCACACCCCCCCCCCCCCCGCCCCACCCACCCCCCTGTTGGGACTGCTGTCCTGTGTGCCCATGAGCTGGTGAGGGTGAGGTGAGGGGGGGGGGGGGGGGGGAGAGGGGGGGGGGGGAGATGGGAAGGGGGAGGGGGGTGGGGGTGGTGAGGGCAGGGGCATCAGGGGGGTGAGGACGTGGGTGCAGAATCATCGTGGTTCATTTCACACAACTGCCTGAGGAATCTCGGAGGTCTAGTCAGTGTTTTAGGGAAGGGGGTGGGGGGTGGGGAGGAGGGGGAGGTTGACATGTATGGGGGAATGTAAGCCTCAGAAGCTGTAAAGTAATTCATGTCTTCGTGAAAAACAGTTGGTGCATTCACCACGGAGGTTATGTTTTCTCCTCTGGCGTTCTTTGCTTTGTTCGTTTGTTTGTTTGTCAGCAGAACAACCCCCAGACTTCTCCAGGATGACACAGAAACTACCAAACCTTTATGAGCCAAACTTGTGAACGGGATGACCAAAAAAAAAAAAAAAAAATCCTAAAACTGTGTGGGCCAAACTCGTGCGCAGATGACACAAAAACGACTGTATGAACCAAACTTGTGAACAGGATGCACACAAAAACGACTGTATGAACCAAACTCGTGAACAGGATGGCACACAAACGACTGTATGAACCAAACTTGTGAACAGGATGGCACACAAAACGACTGTATGAACCAAACTCGTGAACAGGATGGCACACAAACGACTGTATGAACCAAACTTATGAACAGGATGGCACACAAACGACTGTATGAACCAAACTCGTGAACAGGATGGCACACACAAACGACTGTTTGAACCAAACTTGGATGAGCTATTTCCATGCTGATCCGTGGCGCTGATCTAGATCAACAAGTACATTCCGAATCGTTTTTGATATTGTGAAAAGCATGGGAAAAAAACAACAAACAAACAAACAAACAAAAATAACAACTATTAAACTGAAACTAGGAAAGGGGAAGGGAGGGGGGGGGGGGGGGGGATATGAGACATAACCCAAGGACAAACTCTTTACAGTTCGGATCAGTCGCGAGTCCTGATCCAGCACTACAAACTGGCATGTTCTGAATTGTACAAGAGAGAAAGGGGTAAAGGTTTTCTAAAGAAAGTCAAAACGATTGGACAACAGAGGCAGA
This sequence comes from Conus betulinus, assembly GCA_016801955.1. Lineage (NCBI taxonomy): Eukaryota > Metazoa > Mollusca > Gastropoda > Neogastropoda > Conidae > Conus > Conus betulinus. Next base: position 9,090 of record JADBJO010025486.1, read on the forward strand.
GAGGCAGAGGACTGGATGGGGGGGGGGTGGGGGGGGGGGGGGGGGGGGGGGGGGGGGGGGGGGAGACAAGAGTCAAAGAAAATGAGAGGCCATAAGGAATTGGTAGCACGTAGTTTCCCGAAGACTTTACATACTTCCATTGAAAGAACCCGTAGCCTTCAGGTCTGGCAATATTCAGAGATCACTCTCCTGGACCACTCTCTTTGATTACTCTCTAAAATCACGTATTTCAACCCCAAACCCAGAATTGTGTATGGTTATGAAATCGAACATTTTGAGAAACAGGCGTAGAGCAGCCGGCAACAGACATGAACGATAGTAGAAGGTTCGAGAATCACGAAGTAGTGCAGCCAGATATAAAACTATAGGACTTTCTTGAAAGTTGGGGATTCATGCTTATTAGAGCCATTCAGTATGCTCGGAAGAATCATGAAAGACCACTGAACACAATGAATAAAAAAAAAACAAAAAAAACATCTAAGTAAAATACATGAAAATTTCTAGAAACAGCTCATGGAACCGTTTGGAAGCTTGCTGCGCTGTTTGGGGCGTTCTGGCACTCTCAAGAAACTCCGGCATTACTATGTCTACGTGCTTTGATCTGGCAGACTGACGTCACTTGAAACTCACCACCTCCGAAGCAAAGCCCATGTATGTAAATCAGCGTCAACAAAAGATAATAATAGATTAATTCGATCTGTTTGTAACGTGCTAGGCTCAACGAAATGCAGTGTTAACCAAAACGAAATGAAACCAAACCAAACAAAACAAGATGCAGAGCATATAAAGGTACTCCCAGTTTATCTTGAATACATGTCAAGAGCTTGTTTACTATGAAAATACCCATGATCTACCAGTCAGTTATTAGATCTAAAGCTATTTTAAAATCCCTCAAATACAGCACTTTCATAGATATTTGTCAAATAAAAAAAACATCACAATCAAACATGCGTTAGAATGTATTTCGTCTCTGAGATATTCCATAAAGAAGAAAAATCGTTTTGGGCTGTTAAAGCTGGTAGTAACGGCTATTCTGGTAAAATAAAACATCGGGCATCATTCTTGACCCACAATGAACATACCTACAAATTTTCAGAAAGATCGGCTCAGAAGTTTTGTCTGGAGCGAGTGGAACACATTTTGACCACGGACAGACAGACACACACACACACACAGAGACAGCATTTCTTCGTTCCCATTGTAAAGTACTCCCTGTTCTATAAGAACTGGAAGTACGAAAAGCTTGCTAATAGGGACATTTTGTTCTCCGACGAACTTGTTCCTTTTCACCATTCCTGTGTTTGGGGGAAATTCTCCATTTTAGCGTCAACCCATTTTCTCGCTCGTTCGTCTCCTTTTTCCCTGTGTTTCTTCTTTGTCTGTCTGTCCTATCTTCCGGTGTTTTTTTCTTTGTTTCCGCTTTGTCTGTCTGTTTATCTTCCGTGTTTTTCTCTTTGGTTCTGCTTTGTTGTCTGTCTTTCTTTCTTAGGTTCTGTGCATTTCTCTTCTTTTTTTCTGCTTCGTCTGTCTTTCTTTGTCTTCACTGTGTTTGTCTTTGTTTTTGTTTGGTGTTTCATGTCTTCCCCGTGGTTCTTTCAGTGTGTCTGCCTGGCTTGCCTCCCATGTGGAGTTTCCAGACGATCTGCAGTTACTGGGACAGTGGTGGAGGTAGTAGATCGTGGCCAGGCTGACGTCCCCTCACTGCTGTGTAGAGTGCTTATTACTGTTGGGGAGTGGGCTCTTTCAAGCTGGCCTGTCGGCAGTCTTATTTACAGAGAGAGAGAGAGAGAGAGAGAGAGAGAGAGAGAGAGAGAGAGAGATGGGGGATGGAGAGAGAGAGAGGGGGGGGAGAGAGAGGGGGGTAGAGAGAGAGAGAGAGGGAGAGAGGGGCGAGAGAGAAGAAAGAGAGGGGGGAGAGAGAGGGAGGGTGAGAGAGACGGACGGAGAGAGGGGAGGGAGAGAGGGGGAGGGGGAAAGAGGAGAGAGGTGAGAGAGAGAGAGAGGGGGGAGGAGAGGAGGAGAGAGAAACGGAGAGAGAGAGGGAGGGAGGGAGAGGAAGGAAGAGAGAAGAGAGAGAGAGAGAAGAGAGAGAGATAGGAAGAAGACAGAGAGAGTGAGGGAGAGAGAGGCAGAGAGAGAGAGAAAGAGAGAGAGGGAGAGAGATAGAAGGGGAAAGATAGAGAAGGGGAGGTGAGGAGAGGGAGACAGAGCGAGAAGAGAGAAGGAGAGAGAGAAGGAGAGTTTAGCTCTGTGAGAATCATCTCTGGGATTTCTCTGCGAGGTCTGTCTGCGCAAGAGTTCTTTTAGTGAATTTTTGTCACTGTTAACGAGTTCTGTTTTGAGTTTTGTGCCCCCCCCCCCCCCCCCCTCCACAACACCCAGCCACACCCCAGCCCCGCTCCCCTCCCCCCCCCCCCCCCCCCCCACTCCCCACCCCCCGAGAGTTCTCCGTGAGTTCTGTTCTGCCTGTTCCAGAGTTTCAGGTGAATACTGTCTCTCTGAAAGTTATCTGAGAGTTCTGTCTCGTCAACAGTTAACTGAGAGTTCTGTCTCTTCAAGAGTTAGCTGAGAGTTCTGTCTCTTCCAGAGTTATCTGACAGTTCTGTCTCGTCAACAGTTAACTGGAGTTCTGTCTCTTCAAGAGTTAACTGAGAGTTCAGTCTCCTCAAGGGTTATCTGAGAGTTCTGTCTCATCAAAAGTTATCTGAGAGTTTTGTCTCTTCAAGAGTTATCTGAAGAGTTCTGTCTCATCAACAGTTAACTGAAAGTTCTGTCTCTTCAAGAGTTATCTAAAGAGTTCTGTCTCTTCAAGAGTTATCTGAAGAGTTCTATCTCTTCAAGAGTTCTCTGAGAGTTCTGTCTCTTCAAGAGTTCTCTGAGAGTTCAGTCTCCTCAAGGGTTATCTGAGAGTTCTGTCTCATCAACAGTTAACTGAGAGTTCTGTCTCTTCAAGAGTTATCTGAGAGTTCTGTCTCTTCAAGAGTTATCTGAAGAGTTCTGTCTCTTCAAAAGTTCTCTGAGAGTTCTGTCTCTACAAGAGTTATCTTAAGAGTTCTGTCTCTTTAAGAGTTATCTTAAGAGTTCTGTCTCTTCAAGAGTTCTCTGAGAGTTCTGTCTGTAGTTCTGTCTCTTCAATATTTCTCCATGAGTTCTGTCTCTCTGAGAGTTCCCTGAGAGTTCTGTCTCTTCAAGGATTCCCCGTGAGTTCTGTCCTTCTAAGAGTTCTCTGTGAGTTCTGTCTCTCGAAGAGTGTTCCTGAGTTCTATCTTTCTTAGCGTTTTCTAAAAGTTTGACTTCCTGAGAGTTCTGTGAGAGTTCTGTTTCTCGTAGAGTTCTCCGTGAATTCGCTCCGTCTGGTCGTTCTATATCGGTTCTGTCTCTCTTAGAGTTCTCCGTGAATTCGCTGGGTCT
>JADBJO010025486.1:20000-23725 GCA_016801955.1 Conus betulinus
AGTTAGACCCAAAAAAAGTAGCTGCCTGTGCTGCTTGTTGTTCAGCTGGTGCTGTTGAAGAACGTTCTACACACATTCCACCCGGCAGATCGCATCAGGTGGGACATCTCTGAACAAGGTTTTCATGGAGTCCTGCTGTAAAATGTTTGTGTCTCACATCTTGCAAGTCCCAACACTCTATTAGAATATGTCTCACTGTGGGTGGTGCGTGACATGGAATACGCCTCAGTGCTTCGTCTTATTCACCTTTTAAACGGCACAAGATTGTTTCTTCCCTACGGCCACCTCGGGAACGTGGTAAAAACACTCCTTGAATTTCTGAAAGAGATTAACATTTTTCATTTGATCCAAGGTTATCCAAGGTTTTTACGGAGGAAAGATCTTTCACAAAATGTTAGAAGGTGTCATTTGAAGGATTATGTGAATGAGTTACACACACACACACACACACCACACACACACACACACACACACACACACACACACTCTCTCTCTCTCTCTCTCTCTCTCTCTCTCTCTCTCTCTCACACACACACACACACACACACACACACACACACACACACACACACACACACACACGTATATGCTGGGCTATAAGCAACATTACCACACCAGACAGATTTCCATCCACCCTGGTGAACTTACCACCTTGATGCTATGCCGGCACGCCAACTGGTCTCTGAATTAAAAACAGGACTTCAGCACTCTGTGTGTCATCCTCTCTGACTGCAGTGCTCTGGGAGGTCCTTGCTGGCCATGACCTCAAGTTCCCCTGAACTCCCTGAACTGGTTTTTGTAGCTCGACAGTCCTCTGGCATCTTATTGTCACATCTTCTAGCTTTGATTTCCCGTCCTGTTGGAATCCGAAGCAGTGAGATGGGCCAGTCATGTGACCAGGATGCCACAAGTAAAGAATTGTCCAGGCCGTCTGTTCACCACACAAACCTAAAACCCTATTGTCCTGAGTGTTGTTGATCGTGCCTGAAGAAGACCAAACAGGTCGAAACGCGTTGCGTTTTGTCTAGTGATTCGTTTGTCCATGTTGTTCGGCGGAATTATTTCAAAACACTTGTTAAGAAGATTTGCCAAAATTCACAGTTACAGACCTCTAGCAATAGGATCGAATCACACAAACGGATTCTATACACTTTTGTTTTCAGATCTGTCCCAAACTAAAAGAGTGTTGCGCTGCCTACACGCACACTGGGGGTGGGGGATGATGCGGTTTTGTGTGTGTGTGTGTGGGGGGGGGGGGGGGGGGGGGGGGTATGGTGTATGTCTTGTGATGGGTCGCTCACATCTTGAACATGTTCCTGTAGAGTGTTAGAGTTTTCATGGTGTTAGAGTTAGACAAAAACACGTGACAGCAGACTGTATCAAAGCCTTGTTCAGAGATGCTCCACTACGTGTGTCTGGTGTTTTGTTTACGTTCTCATTTTAAACAGTAAAAACCAGCATGAACCCATCATCAGAAAGACCACAGAAGACAAGGAAAGCATGGAATGAAACGAAAGAATAAATGAGAGATACTTGCCCATGTCAAACATGATCATGATCCACACAAAAAGAACAACGTAGGCACTCATGTTAAAAGATGCAGAGCCATTAGAAGAGAGACAAAGAGAGAGAGGGAGAGGAGGAGAGGAGAGAGAGGAGGGAGAGAGAGAGAGAGAGAGAGAGAGAGAGAGAGAGAGAGAGAGAGAGAGAGAGAGAGGAGATGTACAGCCAGCCAGACAGAGAGACACAACCACCTAAGAATGGGCGGGGGGGGGGGGGGGGGGGGGGGGGGGGGGGGGGGGGTGGGCTAGCTAGATGACCATCAATCTCCACCAAAATAAACGAGGGAAAGGAAGGAGTTGTTTTCACAAGCGCCCAGGCGAACTGGTCTGCAGAGCCCATTTTCCCCTCTGTGGAAAGAACAACAGAAGACGGGGTTGAGATGAGCGGAACAGGAAAAAAAAAAAAAAAAAAAAGAAAGAAAGAGAGAAAGAAAAGAAAGGAAAGAAGACGAGGGAAAGAGGAGAAGAGGAGCAGCAGATGAAGAATAGAACAAAGTAACGATTAAAAAGGATCAAGAGGAGGAGGAGGAAGACGACGATGATGACTAAGGTGTGTGTGTGTGTGGTTGTGTGTGGTGTGGGGGGGGGTGTGAGGGGGGGGGGGGGGGGGGGGGGAGGGGAGGAGAAGACGAGGAAGAAAAAAAAAAAGGAAGATAAAAGAGGAGCATTAGTCTATGTGAGCAAAGGGAAGCGCTTTAGACAGAAGCACGGGAGAGAGGCAGGAGAAAGAGGAGGATAAGGAGGAGAAAGGGAGGAGAAGGAGAAGAGGGGGAGAAGGAGGAGAGGAGGGAGAAGGTGAAGGAATAAGAGGGATGAGAAAGAGAAGAGGCTGGGAGAAGGTTGAGGAGGAACGAAAAGGAAAAGAGGGAGGACAAGGAGAAGGAGAAGATGGAGGAGAAGGAGAAGAGGGAGGAGAAGGACGGAGGAGGGGAGAGGGAGAGCTAAATGGAGGAGAATGGAGAAGGAGCAGAAAAAGGAGAAGAGAAGAAGGGAGGTTCGGAAAAGAAGAGGAGAGAAGGAGAAGGAGGGAGGAGAAAGGAGAGAGAGAGACAGGGGATAAGGAGAAGAGAGAGGAGGAGAAGGAGAAAGGGCGGAGGAAGGAGAAGGAGGGAGAGAGTAAGAGAAGAGGGAGTTAGAGAATAGAGAGAGGGGGGAGAAGGAGAAGAGGGATGGGGAGAAGGAGAATAGAAGAGGCTTGAAGAGAAAAAGAAGAGGGAGAGAAGAAGGAGAAGAGAAGAGGGAGGAGAAAGAAGAGGGAGATAGGAGAAGAGAATATAAGGGGGAGAAGAAGAGAAGAGCAGGAGAAGGAGAAGATAGAGGAGGAGAAGGAGAAGAGAAAAAGAGGGAGGAGAAAGGAGAAGAGAAAAAGAGGGAGAAGAATGAGAAGATCAGAGGGAGGAGAATGAGAAGAGGGAGGAGAAGGAAAGAGGGGAGCAGGAGAAGAGAAGGGAGAAAGAGAGAGAAGGGGAAGAAGGGAGAAGAGAAGGAGCGAGGAGGAAGGAGAGCGAAGAGGCAGGAGAAGGAGAAGAGATAGGAGAAAGGAGAAGGACGAGGAGAAGAAGAAGGAGGAAGAGGCAGGACGAAGGAGAATAGCAGAGGCAGGCGAAGACGAAGAGAAGACTTGTGAGGCAGGAGAAGGAGAGAAGGAGAAGAGGCCAGGAGAAGGAGAAGAGTGCAAAGGAAAGAGACATGATGACGGGGAGATCAGGAAGCGAAAACTAGAAGAGGCACGAGATGACGAAAGCCGACGAACGATGACCAACAATCGAGAGGAAGAGGAGAAGGAGGCAAAGGAAGAGGAGGTAGAAGAAATAAGGTTAATTAAAAAGGAGGATGAGGTGAGCGAGACAAGAGAAATTCAAGAAGAAGAAGAGGCGGAGGAGGAGGGAGGGGGAGGAGGAGGAAGAAGAAGAAACGAAAGAAAGAAAGAAAGAAAAGGAAGAACTGAAGCGAAAGCAGGAAGGAAGAAAGAAAAGAAAGGAAAGAAGAAAGAAAGAAAGGAAGAAAGAAGAAAGAACAGGAAAGTAGTAGTAGTAAAGAATGAAGATGAAGAAGAACAGATAGAAGAAAGAAATAAGAAGAATAAGAGAAAGAATAAGAAAGAAGAACGAAAGAAAAAAGAAAGAAAGAAAGAAGTAGAATAACAATAACAGAGAGGCAGAA
>JADBJO010025487.1:0-23725 GCA_016801955.1 Conus betulinus
TATATTATCCTTCAGTGATATTATGTATAAAATCTGTCTGTGAGATTCTGTTCACACTGACTTCAGTGTCTTCTTTAATGTAAAGCTGAAACTTAATGTGCATTTCCATGGATAGAAGTTTTGTTTGTAATGTGGTGTGGTGACGTGTGGTGTGTGTGTTTGTGGTGTGTGTGTGTGTTGTGTTGTGTTGTGTGGTGGTGTTTCTCTGCTGTGTTGTCTTAAGTTACTTGGCCTGCTGAAGCACTTGCATAGATTCCCACTGTAAGCGCTGAAGCATGGTCGCACCTCAATACTCTTACTATCAAGGCATACTATGATGCATGCAGACAAAACAAAACAATGATGATTTTACCTGTACTCTTAAGTAGCTTTCAACTATAATTTCAGCAAGATCTATTTTGAACAAAGCTAATTCAAATCAAGGTAACCAGAAAAATCAAAGGATAACAAGGCAGGGATAAACAAGAGTCTTTTAATAAAGGAAATGACTAGTTTTGATGAACTTCTGAATAAAGGATTACAAGTTTGGAAAACTACAAAAAGAAAAATGTACAAAAAAAAAAAGTTGGAAAAAAAATCGAGTGCAGGCAAAGCTAGCTTCAGCCCCCACCGTAGCTGTTGCATGTTTATAATCATGTGTATTTGTGCATGCTAATCTGCCATGCATATTGTGGTTCTCTCCAATACATGCAAAACCAAAACTAAAGATGTCTTTCACAGCTCTAAACTTTCTGTTAGAAACAGCATGGTTCATAACTCATTCACAGATACACCTTTCTTTTTTTTTTTGTTCTTTTTCGATGATACTCAAATGACTTGAAAAGAATTAATTCAACCGTTGTTCTGCACAGGACTAGATCTCATGATAGTTCACCGGTCAATACAGTACGGTGGCAACACACTGGGGTTTCTCTGGGATGTCCAAAAGACCACCACCCCACCCCCCTCTCACAATGGGAAAACTGTATGAATCGGTCTGAAAAGATAGATCCCTAAAACAGATACAAAGGAACAAAAAAAACAAAAAACAAAAACCAAACACAACAATCATGGCCATGGCAGCTAAAAGAACTAATCTTGGAACCGATCCAAGATTTTAAAAAAGAAGAAACAACCAAACAAAATCACCGATTGCAGCTGAAAGATCGACGTAATTAAAGCGATTTTTAAAAAATGATGGAAAACATCGCAATTCTGACGAAAAAATCTAGGAAAAGAAAAAACCTTATGGACAAATCCACAATTGAAGATAGGACACAAGGGTCCACTCTGGGGCAGCGGTGCAATGCCATCATACTGATGATACTCACAGGCTGTTTTAGGTCTGTCCTTACAGTACACACAAATCATTCAACATGAGGAACACACACAAGCCCCACAATCCTTAGAGTCAGCGGGCTGTACATTACAAATAATGGGAAACAACTATCAAGAAAGCCTGTGAGACAACAGAAATAAAGAAAACAATAATAAACAACAAAACAAAACAAAAAAAACCTCAAGGCACATCAAATTAAAAAAAACAAAAACACAAAAAAAGCATAGTTATCATGTGCACCTCTCTACGGCCAGTGTCTGTCGTGGAATGATGCTTTTGCAAATAAAACAGGTTCAACATGACAGACAACGCTCCAAGAAGACCAGACCGACAAACTAGTTTTGCTTGGATTAAGCGTACGGAGACCTGCACACCCTACACAAAGTCAAGTAGACAGCAGCATCTCTAAAAACACTCATATTGCAAAAGCAGGAAGCAACAGAAAAAAAAAAAAAACCAGCCACCCATCATCCTCCTCTCTTTTCTCGGTCACCCTATATCATACTCTCCCGCTTATCTCCCCCCACACCCGAACAACCCCCCATAAACACCCAACCGAATCGAACCCGCCTCGTTTCTGATCTCGCACCCCTCTCCCTCCTATCATCCCCCCAACCCAACCACCCTCCCGCCCCCCCGCCCCTCCTCTGCGCTGATTGCCGTGCTTGTCGGACTGACCACATTAACTCCACCCATCCAGCTAACCTCCATGTTGTCCGCCCCGTTCCTTACCATCCCGCTGCTTATTATGTAATTGTCTTTAAAAAAAAAATTTTTTCCGACAAAATCCTCAACAATCCACAAGAGAACAAATTCACACCATCCAAAATGGCGAACAACCAACAACTCACACACCGACGACACGCTCCTTCGTCCCCTCACCTGAACCAATCCGCCCACCTAGCATACCAACTTAACAGTCGTCACCACCCCATCTCACCACCCTCTTACACCCCCCTCCACTCTCATCACCCATAAACAACCTCAACTGTTACACATCACCCATCCATGAACTTAAACAAATTCGCTCACACCATGCCCCACTTCTCAACACCTGTGTATCAACACGAAACTAGCTCATCTACAGGTCCATGACACAGAAAGATTGACTCCTTGTAAGGGCTACATATCAGTTCCTTGGGTGGGAAAATGTGGCCATCTGCACAAGTCATCTCAGCTATTTGAGACCTATGACTCGTAATGCACCAAAAATTCTACCCTCCTACCCGCCTGTCTATACAGCCAGTACCTGATGCTTCCATCGATTTACAAATTCCCTATAAAACACTTCTCCTTAATTCTACTACACATGATCTTCAACATTGCAAGACTGAACACTTAAGATTGAAGAAGTAAAAAACCATGGTCCTCTGCGTTGTGAGCTGTGTCTATCCTTTCATGTTCATAGCACACCCCAACCCCCCTTCTTATTACACTCGCCCATTGTGGCACCCTTTAGTGTGTCGCCAACTGTGAAGAGCTGACCGTGACAGTATGTTCGTGGACAGTCACACTGCCATCGATCGTGTTGAGGATGTGTGTGTGGTCCGGTCCGTGAAGATCTACCTCAATTTCATCTGCTCTGCGTTAAGTCAGTCACCATGCACAGTTGTGGTCTTGAGGCTGTGTTCGCTGTGTGTCCGTGTCCTGTTCGCTTTTCCTGCTAGCCGTTGTTTGATGTTTGTTGTGTGTGTGAGATGGTGTCTGACTAGTTTGTTGTGTGTGAGTATTGCTTGGTGTGTGTCTCTGTGTGTGAAGTGTTCGTCTTATTTGGCGTTGTGTTGTGTGTGGGTGCCGGTGTGTATGCAGTTCTACCCTTATATGTGTTCTATGCATGTGTGTAGAGCTACCGTTTGAGCGGACGTGGAGTGAGTTCTGTGTGGGTGTTGTGGTGGTGTGTGTGTGTGGTGTGTGTCGTGTGTGTGTGTGCGTGTGGTGTGCTTGTGGTGGTCGTTGTGTGATTGTGTGTTGTTACCTATGTGTGGTGTGTGTTGTGTGTGGGTTTGTGTGTGTGGCGTGTGTGTGTGTGTGTGTGTGTATGAGGTTAGGGTGTCCACATCTCTGTGTCAGTTGAGGTAGTGTGTTCTGTAGTGTGACCTGTTATGCGACGTCGTGCAATCGTGTTTGTGCGTACCCACTGTTTTTAGGACTCGTGCTCCTGCATGGTTGTGTATGTTACCTGTTATGCTGCCAGATTTCATGCCTGCCGCGTTGTCGCTGTGGTATGTAGTGTGTTTCGTCTTTGAGGTTTCAGCGCTCAGGAAGTCGGTGTATTGTGTGGGTGGGTGTATGTGTGTTGTGTGATATGGTGCCTCGTGCGTGCGTGAATGTTTGCATGTGCGTGATCTGCCAGATCATCATCAGGGGCATTACTCTCACAACTGCTTTCCACCTTCCCTACAACTGGCCACCCAGATTCATCCTCTGCAGTTCCAAGACATTACACTGCACACAGAACCATAGCAATCAGGTCCACCATCAGGCACCTCAACTGAGGTGGAGACACTGCACCGTCACTGTGTGTTTCAAGGGTGCATGTCCGGATCCAAAAGACACAGAACACCATTATACAAACGCACCCTCACCCCTATGGACCAACGATGACTGCACTAGGTAACAGAGTCAATAAACCGAGTGGGGGTCCTGGCTCTTCAGGGTGCCCCTCCAAACACTTGAAGCCACCACAAGAGCTGGACACGAGTGACCACAGAACCTGGAAGTATGACCTGTTTTGATGAAGATGGTTCACAAGAAAGGGCTTGCTTTTGTTTTGGTTGACTGGCTTGTTTTTTAGTTCCTGTATAATTCAGTCTAGTTGTTACCATACTGCCCATGGTTCCTAGAACTGCTTCACGGCCTGTTTGACTTTTTTACCTGAGAATGCCATACTGACCCAGGTTGCCGATTAACTAGAATATGCCCCCCCCCCCCCCCCCCCCCCGTGCTTTGCTTTTGTTTCGGTTGATCTTAGCCCCCCTTTTTACCTGTATCCCCCATTGTTGGCCCCGGTTCTAGAGTCAGTCTACCCGATATGTTACCATATGCCCCCCCCCCCCCCCCCCCCCCCCCCCACCCCAATGTGATTTTTTCCACGCACGGACTATGGAGCCAGACTCCAAAATCTTTGCGGAAAAACCAGACTCCAAAAATATTGCAACAGGACAAGTTATTCTTGAGTTTTCTTTCCCTATTAGTGACCCCCCCACTAGACAGTCTACAAACTGGTTTCCTGCCCGGCAGTCCCCCAGATGGTCCCAAGGATTTTTTAGGTTTGTCCAGCACTGGACTATGTGTGACTCCAAAAATCTTGAAAACAGACTCCAAATCTTGAACAGACAAGTAATTCTTCCATTTTGACCAACGGCAGTCTACAAACTGGTTCCTAGGCGTCCGATGGGCAGGATTATTTGTCCCCTGAGGAAATTTTTAGCAGAGGTGGGACATTTGATGGCCTTAGGAGGTGAGACTTCTTGGCCCAGGTTTTTTGAGAGGGTAACGGCCAGATGTAAGGCAGGATGGATGAAGGGAATCAGCATCAAGCACCACACAGAAAGATGGTAATCTTGAAACAGAACAAAGACACATCTCTTGTTTCATTGAAGGACTAGAATGCGAAATGCATTTATACATTCTTTGGAAGTGATATAAATGATGATGGATTAAACTGTAAACGTTCTTGTGTAAAATGTGCAGATATACCTGTTTGTGTGCTAGCAGTTGTTTCTTTCTACACTTAGACACACATGCACGCACGCACACGCATGCACATACGTATGCAAACACACACACATAAACATACATGAACAGAGCAACACATTTTGGACATGGTATGAAGACATGCAAAATTATGCATGCAATGATGTAAACACCACATGCCATGTTCCATGCACTGGCATTTAAAAGCATTATGTATGCACACACACACACACCCACACACACACACAACACACACACACACACACTCATGCACGCACCAGATGCATACATGGTCATCCAGCTTAGGACACTGTGCTTTTCATCTTCTCATATTACTGTCAATTAAAAAGATATTCACTCTTTCAGTATCAACGACTGTAGATCTGTATCAGTTAGATACTGATGTCCTCAGACGCAGATCAAAAAGCTTTGAAAAAAAATCGAGACACTAAACAGAAATATTAGTTACACAGCTCCCACCCACAGTCAACCGAGGGTATGGGAGAGGGTATAAGGGGAAAAAGGCTCACTGTATGCAGGGTTTGTTATGCTGTAGCCAGAGCAATGCGCTACCCTTAATTTCAAAATGGTTCACATCCTCGCAGATGACAAAGCTACAGCATCCATCTTAATGGGTCAAAGCTGGCAACCAAAACAAAGCTTACAGTAGCCAGCCAGAGGCAATGCGGATTACCCTTGAATTGCTCTCTCTTTCACACTCCTACAGGGTCACACTGTCAATGTCAACCCAAATCAGAACTTGTTTTTATCTTTTTTTTAATGAAGAAACGCATGTACATCTTTCTGCGTAGTTTCCACATCCCTGAAACTGACAGTCTATGGAAGAAAACTATATTTGAATTTTCACTCCCCTTTGCAAATGGTGAAACGATTCTCTGAGAAACCATCTTCTGTTTGGCTTTGTAATTTCAAAAGGTGTCCTATTTTCCTCCCTTAAATTAGATATCTTCAGATATGGGGCTTATTCCAGTTCTGATGCTGTACATCCTTCCCAATACATTATGAGGGATGCTATGCTATGCCATCTGAAAAAGTGACCAGAGTATGGAGAACTGTTCTATCGGTAAATACAGGGTGGGTTTGGTTCTGAAAAAAAATTGTGAGTTTCCATACGTCTACTCTTGCTGAGAACTCTTTCTCTATCTTCTCCAGAATGGTAAATACAAGTGTAGGATCGGGAAGGAGAGGGTGCTTTGTGTTCGACCTTCAATAAAAGCCATTGAAGGTGTAGGAGAGGGTTATCTTCATACAGCCCACAAGTGCACGATCTTGTAATCAAGTGTGTTCTTGATCATGACACTCATCAAGCCAAGAAGACCACTTTCTCTTGTTTTTCACCCTCACTTCAAGTGCTGATAATCTTCAGTCTCACTCACTAAATGTCCCCACTTTGTCCCTACCTGCCCATGTACAGAACCAACCGAGTGCAGAGCTGAAACTGTGAAAGATGGACTTGATGAGGACAAGTTTTCACCAATCTGAACGGGGCTGGCTTTTCACTGCAAGTAAGTCAATCAGTCTCATTTGTCCATTGTCTACAAGCTGGAGAAAAATGGGCCCTTCAAAAGACATATGTGATGCAGTCACTTAATAATGGTTAACACCACCTCACAGGCAATTTTCTGACTTTCCATGGTGCGGTTTACGACCTAAGTCTGCCAAAGTGGCACGCCACAAAGCTGAAGGGAATTCCAAAAGCCAAAAAAGCCCAATGAAGGGTTCCTAATTTGTTTCCTAAAAACTGAACTGAACAGCACAGCACTTTGCTGGCCCTGGGCCTGAGAGGCAATTTTCAGATCTCTTACAGGCCCTATTTCCAGCCTAAGCCTGGGGTGTGGCACACCCATAAATTGTGTACCTTTTACTCAAGTGCAAGTGGTTGTCGTTTTCTTTTTCCTTGCAGTCTTGTCTACTAACCCATTATCTCCATGAAAAGCAAAGCAAGGACAGGCACCTGAGCGAGTTACACTGACAAACTTTAAGGCTCTACTCTCAATTCATTCACCCTTCCCTTTACTCACACGCAAGCAACGCATGCGCACATGCACACACACACACATACACGCATGCGCATGCATGCAAAACACTCACACTCTCTCTCTCTCACACACACCACACACACACCACACTGGCACACACACAAACGCAATCAAGCTCGCAATCACACACTAGCAGAAACTCAAATCAAAAGACCGCACATCCACCATCTCAGGCAAGCAAAGTCAAAAATAAAAATCTCAAATCCTTGACCGAACTTTTCCTTGGTGGAGAAAAATCTCCTTCAAAAATAATGTTCTAATAATTTTCATACCACTGTAGACAGCATGACAGGGGCTGGTCTACACAAGCACAGTTCAAGGGAAGTAACTGCAATTTTAGTCCTTTGTTAAGAAGTTTTTCTTGGGGGAGTTGTCCCCCTTGAGTGGTTAAAACGAAGGTTATGGGATGTGAAGATAATCTGTTGTTGATTTTGGTTCTAGTTACTATTTTTTTCTTTGTATCACAAAAATCTTGTTGGGGAGTTACTATGAAGTAATTATTTTGGGGGGTTGAAATAAAGTAATTCAGGGAAATAATACACCAAGTTCACCAAAAATACTTCCTGTTTCCTGACAAGTCCACACCTCCTTTTCCGTTCCTTGACATAGCAATTTCCTGCACATTTTGACCTGTTAAAGCCACAAAGCTGGAGGAATTTTTTCCTAGGCCTGAACTGAACATTCACAGCACTTTGCTGGCCCTGGGCCAATGGGGCAACCTGCACCTTTTCTTCGATCTCTTACACAGCCCTATTTCCAGCCTAAGCCTGGGGTGTGGCAACCCTAAATGGTATACCTTTTACTCAAGTGCAAGTAGTTGTTGTTTTCTTTTTCCTTGCAGTCTTGCCTACTAACCCATTATATACCTCCATGAAAAAGCAAAGCAAGGACAGGCACCTGACTTTTCGAGATTTACACTGACAAACTTTAAGGCTCCACTCTTAATTTTCATTCACCCTGAAAGTCTTTGACTCACAATTCACACACATGCGCAATATGCCCAGTGATTGAGTGTTAAATTGTGCGTAGTGAGACATGAAAACACTCACACTCTCTCTCACACACACACACGCACACACAAGAGCCACCTGGCACACACCCAAACTGGCTCAAATCACACGTGACTTCCCAGAAATATCAAATCTTTTCTCTTTCTCACATCCTCTCCAGAGGAATAAATCTTTCTCTCAACAGCAAATCTTCAAAAAATAATGTTCCATGTGTGTTGTCATCACCACAACATAAAACTTTTTTCTAAATATTTTTATCAGGGTGCCAAACATTATGAGTTATTCTATGAAAAGGACAAATCACTTTTGACTTCTTACTGTCAGGGCTCCCCATATAATGCCTCTGGACATCTTGCAGGCAATGACACTGCCAAAGAGATTGCAAGTTTCACACAGTGGGTGGAATCACACCAACAAAATGTTTGCATGTACATAACGTCTACGCATCACATCAATGTCAAGAGCATCCATTCCAACTGGCTGAGGCAAGAGCATGTAACTCAGCCAGAAAACCGGCTCCGTTGAGTTTAAAATGCCGCTGCACAGCCCTGCCATACAGTCCCTGACCAGAACAGGCATCTGTTAGCATCATTTTCAACCATCAGCATTTAAATACACAAAAAGTCTCCAATTCTGTAGCCTTTCATGACCTGCTTATATGGTGACCTCAGTTTCAACTTCCTCTCCACATTTACACACTGAGTGAGTTTGTATTGAGGTCGCATAAATTGGCAGTTTCACGGGACGGTCTTTGGACAGACGTGGAGGTGCCCTCTAGGGCAGGGCTTCATTCATGCTGGCTCCATGACTGAACGATTACTGTTGTCAGTAGGGGACTCTGGAGGTGGTGTCCTGCATATACTGTATCAGGAAAGGCACTCCAGTGTCTCCTCTGGTGGGTTGCCTCTTGATGACTTGACACTGATTCTCTGTGTGGATTGCCGGTGCTGGGGCTGGGGCAGGACAAGCAAGGGGTGTGACTGCGGACAGAGACTGGAATGAGCAGTGTGAGGTAATGCCACTGGGGTTGCACAAAGATGACACAGCAAAAAACAACAACAAAATAGAAACGAAGAGTGTAACAGAACAGCAGAAACTGCCAGCACACTCTTTCCAAAAGGCAGAAATACAATTCATACTGAAAGAATCCTTCTCTCTACCTATCCCCTCCCCCTTCCTTCTCCCTCTCCCTAACCCCATGTCCTCCTCACCCTGGCATCCCATGTTGTGACTTCATCACCATGAGTACAACACAACAAAAAATGAAAAATACGGTCACTTTGAAATGCATTAACGACTTCACCCCAGGCCTGCTCACCGCCAAAGGGTCTCCCCCGAGTGGACCCTGCATGATGAGGAACAGGGGTACTGCAGCATGCTGAAGAGGGCGGACACGGTCAGCGTCACACCAAACAGCTTGCCAAAGTGCTCGTTAGGGAACCTGCCACCACACACTACACAGTAAGGACAAAGAGGAAGCGCATGTTGCAGTTTCTTGTGGTTGCAAAAAAAAAGTACTGAAGCTAAAATCCCTACTGGTTTAATTCCCTTTGGAAGAGAGTTTTCTTGTATTATGTGTTATGATGAAATCACCTGAAATATACATGAAATTATTTGGTGTTTAAAAACACATGTCAAATCTTTTATTTCATTTCTCTGTTGACTACCAATCCTATGCACCGATCTCCCATTTTCCTTCCATGAGAGATCCACCAGTCAGGGTGTCTCCACATGCTTTCCCCCCCCCCCCCTCTGGTTGTTTGGGACAGGCCTGAGCTTAGAGATGCAGCGTTTTTTAAGCCAGTAGTTCTATCTCTCACCAGTGTTATTTGCAATGTGGTTCAAAGCCAGCCAAATCAGTTTTAACAAAGCTGTACCCAGAGTGACTGACCAAACAAAAAGTGACTTTAATAGAGGACAGCGCATTTAACATGATGCTGGACAAATACAGCGACCAAGAACTGATGAATTGACAATGCTGATCAGACATCAGTTTAGACAAGACAAATGAGCTTGAAATCAATTTAACTCAATTGACAATGATGTAGGACATCAAGATGCGGTGACTCACCAAGGGTGTTCACCTTGCTGTTCACATGCTTCAGAAAGCAGGCTGGTGACCATTAAACATCAACAATACACAGGCACAGGCACATCAAAGATTGTCCACAACTACATTTTCTTACACATTTTGATACTGTTTGGACTGGCAGGTATTTTGTGTGAGGGGTTGGAGAGGTGGGTGGTGGGGCGCCGCCATGTTTCTCGTAGAAAAGGAAGTCTCGCGCGAGACGTGATTTCCTTCTCTTCCTGTAGCCATTTTTCTACCGTCTGCAAAAAAACCGCGAGTCGATGCGTGCCGTGGTTTCTCGAGTTACGAATTTTTAAGTTTTGAGGTCGAAATGCTGTTTTTTTCACCATGGCTAACCTTGATTTCTGCCGTTCTATAATGAGATTTAGTGATGGAGATACTGTGATTTGTAGAATTTATTTACGGCATAAGACTTAGTGAAAGTGCTGGGTAATGAAGCTTAGAGTGACCCTAGATTTCGACTGGGATGAGGTTCCAGGTATGATGAACAACGATTCGGAAGAAAGTTCTGAAGAAGAAGATTTTTTTTTTTTTTCCCCCGAGTAATGGCTCATGTGACATTCTTCAAACTTACGATATAGCAACAAGGAGCGTCTCCAAACATCCCTCAACACAGCACGTTAATGCAGAACGAAGGTCAGATACTGTCTCTGTTAATGATCATCATGGAACACATTCTCCAAGCACTGCACTGTTAATCCTTGTCGGGTGTCACAATGTCTCTGTTAATGATCATCTCCAAACGCTCTCCAAACACTGAGACTCAATCCTTGGAGTGGTCAGCAATGTCTCTGTTAATGATCATCTCCACATCCTCCAACACTGCACTCTTAATCCTTGTGTTGTGGTCAGCAATGTCTCTGTTAATGAGGCTCTCCATATCCCCACACTGCACTCAAAATCCTTGTCAGGTGGTCCATCAATGTCTCTGTTAATGATCATCTCCACAGTTCCTCCAACACTGCACTCTTAATCCTTGTCAGGTGGTCAGCAATGTCTCTGTTAATGAGGGGGTCTCCACCACATCCTCCAACACTGCACTGCAGTAATCCTTGTCATGACCTTCAGCCATGTCTCTGTTAATGCTGTCATCTCCAAACATCCTCCAACACTGACCTGTCATTCTGTCAGGTGGTCAGCAATGTCTCTGTTAATGATCATCTCCAAACATTCTCCAACACTGCACTGTTAATCCTTGTCAGGTGGTCAGCAATGTCTCTGTTAATGATCGTCTCCAAACATTCTCCAACACTGCACTGTTAATCCTTGTCGGGTGGTCAGCAATGTCTCTGTTAATGATCGTCTCCAAACATTCTCCAACACTGCACTGTTAATCCTTGTCGGGTGGTCAGCAATGTCTCTGTTAATGATCATCTCCAAACATCCTCCAACACTGCACTGTTAATCCTTGTCAGGTGGTCAGCAATGTCTCTGTTAATGATTGTCTCCAAACATCCTCCAACACTGCACTGTTAATCCTTGTCAGGTGGTCAGCAATGTCTCTGTTAATGATCATCTCCAAACACATCCTCCAACACTGCATGTTAATCCTTGTCAGGTGGTCAGCAATGTCTCTGTTAATGATCATCTCCAAACATCCTCCAACACTGCACTGTTAATCCTTGTTGGGTGGTCAGCAATGTCTCTGTTAATGATCATCTCCACACATCCTCCAACACTGCACTGTTAATCTTTGTCAGGTGGTCAGCAATGTCTCTGTTAATGATCATCTCCAAACATCCTTCAACACTGCACTGTTAATCCTTGTTGGGTGGTCAGCAATGTCTCTGTTAATGATCATCTCCAAACATCCTCCAACACTACAGCACTGTTAATCTTTGTCGGGTGGTCAGCAATGTCTCTGTTAATGATTGTCTCCAAACATCCTCCAACACTACATAGTTAATCTTTGTCAGGTGGTCAGCGATGTCTCTGTTAATGATCATCTCCATACATCCTCCAGCACTGCATTGTTAATCTTTGTCAGGTGGTCAGCAATGTACAAAGGGAAAAATGCGTTCCAGAAAACAGAAGTCTTACAGGAGGTCTTTAGACTACGAGAAACCATTTCAAGACCAAATCTCCTTGGCTCTAGGCCGATTGTCTCAAGTGGAGATTGAACTGAAGATCCTTGGATAACGTGAAAACAAAACTTCATTCACTGGGCCAGCCTGGTTTCTGCTTCTGTTTTGTGTTTATTATAATGCACCACAACAGACAGGCGTTCACAATGCGATTCAGTGAACCAAAAACAGGAGTCAAACCCTTATCGCTTTGGGCCAGTTGGTGCTAACTTTGTAACAGAATTGGAGCACATCACAATCTACTGATCATGGAACACTGATCGTGTATGAAAACATTTTATATACTAAAATGTATGTACACTGTGTTTTAAGATCTTGAATTTGTAAAGCATCTGTAGAATCTGAGCATGGAAAATGTTTGTGGTTGATTAAACTATTACAATGGAAAATACTGAGGGCATGGCGTTGAGTGTAGACATTGAAAGACCAAGGTGCAAGCCAATAAGAGTTAAGTAAGCTGTGTTGACAAGGATTTTAACTACTGAAGTGTTCTTCATTTTTTTCAGTCTTTTCTGCCTCAGGGTTTGTGTTCCTTTAACACGCCTCTTTTTGTATTGCTTCAAATAGTGAAGAAAAACGGGTACTGAATAAGGTCGTCTTTTTTTTTTTTATCAAAACATATTCAAACTCATCCTAACACAAAGAACAAAATATATATAAACAAAGATACATACAAAAACACTTACACATACAAACACACACACATATACACACACACATACGCACACACACGCACACACTGACTGGCTGATCGAAACCAGTCTATCGTCAGATTAACCTTTGGTTGTACTGATGTTTAGCAACATGAAACTAATTATCATTAAGGTTAGTTCTTTTTTTCAAATAGAACAAAAAAAAAATCAAACCAAACGTCTGTAGACAGACAGTCTGAACTCTGGAATCTGATGAAGTTCTAACCTTCCACACCCTTCTGCTCCTTCCATTAGCTCTCTGTTATCTTCCCCACCAACCATCACCCCCCACCTCACTCCCATTCCTCTCTCTCTGTCACTTGCCCCCCACTACCCTCCCACCCCCACTCTATCTTCCCTTTCTTTGCATTTCATTTCTAAATTTCACATGCACATACATGTATGCGCGCGAGCACACACACACACACACACACACACACACACAACACACACACACGCACGCACGCATGCGCACACACACACACGCACGCACACACACACACACACACACACACACACACACACACACACACACACACACACACACACACACGCACGCACACACACACACACGCACACACGCACACCACACACACACACACACACACACACACACACACACACACACACACACACACACACAAGCACACACACTCACCATATCGGGGATTGCCAACTTTTCCGCTCCTTTAATCTTCCTGTCCACACGACCGCTGAGCGGCGCTGTCAGATCCCAAAGAACTGCAGAGCTGCACACCACGTGTAGTGGCTGACTGGGGGATTGCCACCCAACACTGCCACCTACACAGGCACACACGACACATTTACATACACCAGGCACACACACACCACTTAATGACCCTGTTGGACCCCACCTTACTGTTGTCCATCTTAACGACCGCTGAGCGGCGCTGTCAGGATCCCAGTGTATAACGTGCAGAGCTGCATACACACTCTTCTTGGTAGTGGCTGACTGCAACAAAACACCATGCAAAACACTTTTTTGAGGACTTGCATAAACTAATAGTAACATGATTCCACCATAACAACATGAGCACACACACCCATGTATATGCCATATAATGAAAATAAATTTCAGTTACAATACCACCCTGACTGTTAACAGACACAGCAGAGAGATTAAAACTGTATGCTTGGCTTTTAAAACTTGGGAGGAAATTTAGTGTAAAAAAAGCCACAACAACAAGGGAGAGAAAAAGAGTTATAACGTCAACTGCTTATCTTTTTTCTTGAATCATTTTTCTGCTTTCTCACATTCACCACATTTTTTAACACACTTTTTTTGAGACTTGATTTCCTGTAGTAGCAATCGGATTATCAGTTGCTTCCACGTCCAGGTCACCATTTTCATCTTTCCCAGACAGGATTATCAACATGAGCTCCCACCTCTCTCTCTTTATGCCCTTCAAACATTATGCCAATTCTGTTCTCCCTTCCCAATCCATTTCTCTTCTCTAATCAGACAGCATGCTGTGAGTCTCTGGTCCCGGCTTCTCTATCCTCTCCTCTTTTTCTCAGGTGAGGAAAAATGTCCTCTTCCCTAAAAAAAGGTCCCTCTCTCTCTCCGCTTCTCACAAGGCCTGAAAAAGTCTCTATCCCCAGTCGTCTCATGCTCTGTCTCTCTCTCTCTCTCATTATGCCTGAATCATCTGTCCCGAGCTTCCTCTTTACGACTCTCTCTGGTCAGTATGTCTCATCTCTGTCCCTGCCCTTCTCCCTTCCTTCTCTTAGTTACTAAAACATTATGCCTGTGTCTGTCTCTCATTGTCCCGTGCAGTCTCTCTTTCTCTTCATCTTCTCTCAGACTCTGTGATGAGGACGGAGTCTCTTCTTCTCTCTTCTCTTCTCTCTCTCTCTCTCTTTCATTATTCTCTCTCTCTCTCTCTTTTTCTTCCATTATGCCTGTGTCTTCTCCCGGCCTTCTCTCTTTCGCTCTCTATTCTCTTCTCATTATGCCTGTGTCTGTCTCTGTCCCTGCTTCTCTCTTTCTCTCTCTCTCTTTTCTCATATGCCTGTCTGTCTCTGTTCCCTGCTTCTCTCTTTCTCTCTCTCTCTTCTCTATTATGACCTGTGTCTGTCTCTGTCCCTGCTTCTCTCTTTCTCTCTCTCTCTTCTCATTATGCCCTGTGTCTGTCTCTGTCCCTGCTTCTCTCTTTCTCTCTCTCTCTTCTTCTCATTATGCCTGTTGTCTGTCTCTGTCCCTGCTTCTCTCTTTCTCTCTCTCTCTTCTCATTATGCCTGTGTCTGTCTCTGTCCCTGCTTCTCTCTTTCTCTCTCTCTCTTCTCATTATGCTGTCTGTCTCTGTCCCTGCTTCTCTTTCTCTCTCTCTCTCTTCTCATTATGCCTGTCTGTCTCTGTCCCTTCTCTCTTTCTCTCTCTTCTCTGCATTATGCCTGTGTCTGTCTCTGTCCTCTCTTCTCTCTTTCTCTCTCTCTTCTCATTATGCCTGTGTCTGTCTCTGTCCCCTGCTTCTCTCTTTTTCTCTCTCTCTCTTCTCATTAGGCCTGTGTCTGTCTCTGTCCCTGCTTCTCTCTTTCTCTCTTCTCTCTTCTCATTATGCCTTGTGTCTGTCTCTGTCCCTGCTTCTCTCTTTCTCTCTCTCTCTTCTCATTATGCCTCTGTCTCTCTCGTCCCTGCTTCTCTCTTTCTCTCTCTCTCTTCTCATTATGCCTGTGTCTGTCTCTGTCCCTGCTTCTCTCTTCTCTCTCTCTCTCTTCTCATTATGCCTGTGTCTGTCTGTCTCTGCTTCTCTCTTTCTCTCTCTCTCTCTCTGCCTGTGTCTCGTCTCTGTCCCTGCTTCCTCTTCTCTCTCTCTCTTCTCATGTGCCTGTCTTCGCTGTCTCTCTGCTTCTCTCTCTCTCTCTATCATTCACGTTCTCCTGTGTCCGTCCTCTGCTTCGCTCCTGGCTTCTCTCTGCCTCTCTCTCTCTCTCTTCTCCTTATGCTCTCTTTCTGTATCTCCTGTCTCTGTCCTCTGTCCCTGTCGTGCCGCTCTCTCTCTCCCTCTCCTCTCCCTCTCTCATTCTGCCTGTGTCTGTCTCTGTCCCTGCTTCTCTCTCTCTCTCTCTCTTCTCATTATCCTGTGTCTGTCTCTGTCCCTGCTCTCTCTCTCTCTCTCTCTATCTCATTATGCCTGTGTTCTGTCTCTGTCCCTGCTTCTATCTTCTCTCTCTCTCTCCTCTCATTATGCCTCTCTCTGTCTCTGTCCCCTGTTCTCCTCTCATCTCTCTCTCTCTCTCCTCTCCCCTCTGTGTCTGTCTCTCTCTCCTGTCTCGCTCTTCTCTCTCTCTCCTCTCTCTCATTCTTCCCGGTCTGTCCTCATGGCCCTGCTGTCTCTGTTCTCGTCTCTGCTTTTCTCTCTCTCTCTCTCTCATCTCTTATGCCGTCTCTGTCTCTCTCCCTGCTCTCTCTCTCTCTCCTCTTCCTCATTCTGCCTGTCTCTCTGCTCCTCTGTCTCTCTCTCTCTCTCTCTCTCTATCTCTCTCTCCTCTCCTATGTGCTCTGTCTGTCTCTGTCCTCTTCCTCTTCTCTCTCTCTCTTTCTCCTCTCTCTCGCTCGCTCTCTCTGCCTGTGTCTGTCTCTCCTGCTTCTCTCTCTCTCTCTCTCTCTCTCATTCTCCTCGTCCTTCTCTCTTCATTCTCCTCTATTCCCTTTTTTTGTGTTTCTGGTCTCAAGTTTCATGCCCCTCTGCACCATTATTTCCTGATCACTCATTGCCGACACCCCAGTGACAGCCACAAGCAAGTTCATCCAGTCACAGCCTCGAAGTGACAGCCACAAGCAAGTTCATCCAGTCGCAGCCTCGGAGTGACAGCTACAAGCAAGTTCATCCAGTCGCAGCTTCGGAGTGACAGCCACAAGCAAGTTCATCCAGTCGCAGCCTCGGAGTGACAGCCACAAGCAAGTTCATCCAGTCGCAGCCTCGGAGTGACAGCCACAAGCAAGTTCGTCAGTCGCAGCCTTGGCAGCAACAGTCTACAGGAGCTGTCTTGAGGTAACCCACTACTGGAGACACTACACTGCTGCCAAATCATTTCCGTGGTGCTCAGTGGAGCCTGCTCCGATGAAATATATGCAGAATAATATGAGTTAAAGACAGATTCTGATGACGACATCTTCTTCACTGAACCAGCATGAGTTAGTGAACCTTCTTCAGAAGTCCATCTAATGAATTTGCTGGCAGCTAAGTTTTTTGACATGAACCACTACATGCTTTGACATGGAGAGGAAACTGAAATCGCGGTTAACATGTGAGCATAGTACGATGGACAGATCTGAGGATTTTTTCTTCTTTTTCAATGACTGATGATGACCAGAAATTATTTACTAAGTTAGATGATACCCAGGAGCTCTATTCTGGTCAAAGCTGACATGATAGGACGATACATTTCACTTCTCATTGATATTTTCCTCTCAACTGGACCAGAGTGATACAGACACCAGCAGTGCTGGTAAAGGACTTTTACAAACACTTCCAGAAAGAGCATCCCTTAAGAAGATCAAACCTGCCCATTGTTTCCTGTCTTTCCAACTGAGCCCACAGCACACTCACACACACACACACACACACACACACACACACACACACCAGATATACGCTGAAACATCATACAGGTATTTCTTCCTATCTTTCTGCTGCCCTTCTAGAACCATCCTTCTATCTTCTCCCTCTTTTCAATACGACATTAAGGGGGGGGTGGGGGGCGGGCGGGAGAAAGAGAAAGAACAAAAATGCAGAACAAATAACAAAAAAAAGTTGACCTGAGGCGTACACGCCAGACACATACACATGTGAGAAAGAAGAATTAAATCACAGACTGACTGAAAAAAAAAAAAAAAAAAACCCCATCCTCACAAGCCAGACATGTGCGTGAGTAAGAGTACAAACAAGACCGACCTAAAGACTTGATCCCACAACCCAAACATGCAAGAGTTTCAGTTTTTCCGCTTCAGCTGTATTTTGTACAGTCCACCCAACCCAGCTGGGCCTGACAGTGGTGTCCACCACTCAGCGTAAAAAAATTTACTGGCATTACAAAATATGGGGCAAAAAAAAAAAAAAAAAAAAAAAAAAGACATATGGGAGAGCAGACATTGCAGAATGGACACCTAGTGTCCACTCCCAGACCATGTGTCTCACAATCTAGTCAACAAAAAAAGATAGAACAGGCACAAAAAAAAAAAAAAAAAAAAGGAAAAAAAAAAAGGAAGAGTCCAAGAAAATGACAGAAAAGGGGAAACAATCCACACAGCACGTCCACAAGGCGGGGGTACAATTCATGCTGAGAAATGAGAGTGAGAGAGAGGAAACATAAATAACACTGATGTATGATATGGTTTCAAGAACCAGAGAGAGAGACATGGATACAGATAGACAGACAGAGGAATAACAAAGAAGACTGGCCAAAGGCAAAAAACATAAGTGCCAAAGGCAACAACCAGAAGTGTCAGAAAGAAAGCCAAACTACAACAAGGCCATACCTTAATAAGCCATACATGTGCGAGACAGGGAGACAGGGTGACTGCAAAGAAGACCAATCTACAGCACAAGCCAGACTGGGGTGTGTGAGAACAAGAGGAGTTGCCAAGAACACTGACCTAGAGCCTTGTCCCCACAGGCCAGCCGTGTGATCCAAGGGTTGAACATGCCCACAAAGATCCAGCTACGCAGCCTCTGCACACTGATCCACATCACGTCTGTCAAAACAGCGGTGACAGCGCCACCTGCCGGAACGTCTTGCTTTCCCTTTTTGGCCGCACCAGACAGCATGCTCTCCACCACTGGTGGCGACCTCTGGCTGGGTTCTTTGTCATTTGCGTCATGGGTGTCGACTTGTGGCAGCATGCTGTCATCACTTGCCGGGGATATTTCCATTTCCATGTCCACTGGGGACATCCCGTCAGCACTGTCGCTCGACAAAAACACATCATCCCCCCACTCTGGGGCATGTTCTCATCCTCCTCAGTCACAACCTTCTTCTTCTTCAGCGAATCACCTGCACTGTGCAAATCCTCCATTTCTATGTTTCCAGGCACTGTTCCGTTCAGGTCTGTTTTCAGGTCTGGGGGAATGCCCACGACTCCTGCCGAAACATCCAGAGAATCCCTGGATGCAGACTTGGCTAAAATCACGCTGCCAGTGGGGTCGATCCTCCACTCACTGCTGGGATGAGTTGCCTGCTCCGAAAGGCTTCTGTGCCCACATAAACGATGACAGAGGTAACAGCGAAGTCGGTAGCCCCGGGTCAAGGGGAAGGGGATGCGACTCTTGGGGAGAAGAGGAAGGTGGAGCTGGTGAAGATGAGGAAGTAGAGGACAGCCTGCAGGGTGAAGGAAGCGTTGACGGACACGCCACCCTCATAGGCTGCCTGAAACACCACCACCACCACCACCAGTCAGCCTGATGCCTGGTCTGTGGGTCATCATCATCATCATCATCATCATCCATCATCATCATCATCATCATTCAGCCTGATGCCTGGTCTGTGGGTCATCATCATCATCATGATATCATCATCATTCAGCCTGATGCCTGGTCTTGGTCTGTGGATCATCATCATTGTTATTATCATCATCATCATCATCATCACCATTTTGCCAGATGCCTGGTCTGTGGATCATCATCATCATCATCATCATCATCATCACCACCACCACCACTATTGTCCTCATCATCATCACCATTCAGCCTGATACCTGGTCTGTGGACCATTATCCTCCTCCTCATCATCATCACCACCATCACTATCATCATCACCATCATCACCATTCAGCTGATGCCTTGTCTGTGGACCATCATCACCATCAATATTCAACCTGGTGTTAGTTGGTGAATCATCATCATCATCATCACCACCACCATTCAGGCTGATGATCATCATTACCATCATCGCTATAAACATCATCATCAAAGTTGATGCCATCCAAATTTATTTCTAAATATACACTCTCTCCCTTTACACAGCACTTTTTAGCAACTGATCTGCCCAATTTCGCCATTTCCAGTTATGTAACAATCTCCCCATGTCTGCCAATTGACGATGGCCCCCGTATTTTGTTCCTGAACAATTTTACGAATACTTGAATGTTAAGCTGTTTGGAGACACCCACAAAAGCTCTATGGGCATCATTTACAAAATGGTTCAACTCAATCCCCCAAAAAAAAATTTCATTATTTTTTTCAGCTGTCTTGGGATAACAATGAATGACCATGATAGGAGACTGCCCATGTACCAATCCAGTCACATGAGTAAGTGAACTGATAATTACAGCTCAGAAACCAGTGTTGACTCTCCATCTTATGGACTGATTCCACGTCAGCAGAATACAGATGAGTGATGACAACAGTCAGATATAAACATATCACCACAGCAACAGACACATCCAGAGCACACTAGTTTCCACACCAAGATTCTAAAACACAATTTAGTGCACTTGGGATTTGTTTTCTTTTTTTTAGGGTGTGGAGTGTGGTATGTGTGGTTTGTCTTTGTTTTGTTTTGCTTTTAATAGAACCCCCAGTTTAGGAAGTCTGCAGAGAGCTCTGTGAAATCATTTTGATAGTTATGTAAATGGAAAGTCCCCAAAACACAGTGGTTCAGAGGTTATCACCCCCATGGTGAAAGATTCCTGGTGGTCATCCATGAGGGTTTCCACTGTAACTTGGCAACAAGACAGAAAATCCCACAAAGGTGTCTCCTAGTTTTAACACTGATTTTCACCATTCACCCATCTGTCACTTCATCCTCCTTAGGTTCTCATCCTCTTTTGTCCGACCTCCAGAAACTGTGGTGAATGACACTAACAGTAACACACCTAAACTGAAGGTGTCCCTGGGTGATTTTGCTACATGCGCAGCTGGACGACCAATCAATCACACATTTGAGAAGAGTGAAAGTGATGGATAGGTGAGTGAGTTCAGTGAAATGCATTCTCAAAAAGTGTCCACCATGGACAACAAAAGGAAGTTAAAGGCAGATGACTTGTAAAGTTTGATTTAAAAGAAAAGACAGGAGGCCTTAAAAGAGAGAATCACCCCAAACACAAAATATCTTTTTGTAGGAGAATATAATGAGCTACCATGGTAAGGTAAGGTAATGTTACTTATAGCCAAGCTGACCACTATGGGCTATATCTGGGCTGTCACTGCGTTGAAGTCAACTCATGTCATTATCATTACCAAAGCAAAACACACCTAAAAATACAACACCGGAAATTTTGTTAAAAATCTTTTTTTTCCATGAATATCGATCAGATCAGACGAAAAATGTTAGTCTCTCTCAGAAATTTAAGAATCACATAAGGTTAGACATCTCTAGACAAGGTCTCCATGGAGTCTGCTGTAAAGTGTTTACATCTCACATCACGTAAGTCCCAACACTTTAAAAGAATATGTTTCACTATGAGTGGTACGACATGGAATGCACCACAGAGCTTCTTCACCTTTAAAAAGATAAGAATGGGTGTAAAAGGAGTGGCCTGTATACACGCCGCACAAAACTGTTTCTTCTTTACGGCTGCCTCGAGAACATGTAAAAACTTGGTTTGGACAGATTTTATGGACATCAACGTTGAGTTAAAAGTTGCTGAATAGTGAAAACTGGCATTAAGAACAAACTCAGAATACAGAATTGCCCAAACTGACAACAACAACAACAAAAGCATCACAGAAAAGACTGACAACCAGCCATGCCCCACTTGCCTTGAACAACAAGAAGATGGAGGCACTGGTGTCGTAGGAGCCAGAGTACAGAGACATGGTGGTGGAGCGCAGCGCTGGGATCAGACAGCTCAACTGCAGGTTGGTCAGCAGAATCTGGTAGCCCCCCGTACACACCAGACCGATGAACCCCGGGGTACAGCAGGTATGGGTTGGCTGCCACCCCACAAAATACACCACCATGTCAATTGTCACACACACTAAACAACAACTAATGAACTCTGTATGTCAAACTGATAAATCCCCTGTATAGGAAGTATGGGCTGGTTGCCAGCCCCATTAAATACACCACCATGTCAACTGTCATATACATTAATAACTTCAATGAACCGTGTCCATCAGGGAGATAAATCCCCTGTCCAGCAAGTATGGGCTGGCTGCCACCACCACACTCCTCTCCTCAACACCACCACACACATTTAGAAAACAAAGAAAGAAACAAAGTCAATTCCATGAAAACAAAAAATAAAGAAAAAATATTTCCAAGATTGTTATTCTTTTCTCACAATTCTATATTGATTTGGAAAGCTATTAATGTTTCGACTAACAGTTAATTGAACTCTAAAGTTCAAACTGCAACAAAAGAAGAAAAAAAAAAAAGATACATCCAAAGGTGCGGGTAGGACCCCAGAGAAGTTCTGTCATCAACCACCCAGCAAACCAGCTGGGAGCAATCCTGCACCATCCTTGGAAGCCTGCGCTGTGTTCATACGGGGTGCAGGCACGCACAGGACATTCCGTTAAAACATCAAAGGACATAATTGCTCCCTGGCAGATGCCATTGTGTAATGGCCCACCGGATGTGACACGACAGAAGAACCTCCATGGGAGCATTTCCCATCAGTGTACCAGCCCATACTTCATGACTGCAAAGCCCACTGGCGAAAAACGCCACCATCAAGAAACTGCCATGTGCATCCCACAGCTTCACCTGTTGCTGTTCTGCTGACAGGTGAAACCAGAAATTTCACCAGGTGATTTAAATTTTCATTTTGTGAATGTTGCTAAGGACTAACAGTAAATGACGAAACAAATCAAAATGATTTACATAAACAAAAACAATACTGCCATTCTAAAAACATGTCACTTACTTTTTCGCCATGCCATCAATTTTATTTTAGTAAACAAAGTATTTAATGTTTTATTATGTTTAAAACAATCAGGAACAGAGGGTTGAGATGTAACTGATGGAAAGATACTTGAAAATTGCTTTAATCGCTGCCACTAATACACTCACCTATGTTTACAATTTGTGCATCAACAAAAACCCACTTTTCTCTGAACTTCAAACAAGCAAAAGTTGTATCTTTATACAAAACTGGTGATCCCACCAATACCTCAAACTATGAACCTATTTCAATACTATCCCTTTTGTCTAAACTGCTTGAAAAACATGTTCAAATATAGTTGTATTCTCATTTCAAGCATGATTTTAAATTGATAAAAAGCAGCCCCTTCAAAAAATCATTTTTTGCATACACCTCTCTTACAGCATATTGATAACTGCCTATTCAATATAATTCTTTTTCACTGGCTTTGCTAAAGCGTTTGATTTATCAACCATTCCCTTCTCATGTAAAAAACACTAACACCTTATACACTATCAAACCAGACTTTAAAACTTTACTATATCTTTTATTACTGATTGTCAACAACTCACTGAAATTAGTAGCAGACAGTCAGAGTTACTCCCTGTGAAATTTGGTATTCCTCAAGCATCAGCACTAGGACCTCTCTTCTTTTCCATTTACATCACACAATTTGCATTTACACATGGAGTACAGTTGCAAAATATTTACTGATGACTGGCAGTGGCAATCTTACCACGGTAGTAAATGACCTGCAGAACAATATCCATAGATTGATTAGACAGACCGAAATGAAACCACAAACCACGTGCCCCTGAATGCAAAACAAAATGTTGTTTGTGACTACACGGAAAAAGTGAGGGTTTTTTTGTTGATGTTTTTTTTTTTTTTTTTACTTTTTTTTAATTTGCATTCCAACATGTATATATACAGGGAAGGCAAGT